>CM023199.3:62855928-62920453 GCA_004115045.4 Sinella curviseta | reverse complement strand
TTGGCAAATCCCACAATGGACAGGAGAAAGCTGGCATCCTGCATAGTATGTATTGGGTTCTTGTTGTCGTTCCCGATTGCCATATCCTTTGAAAAACAAGAGAAAATTGGTTTTGTCAGAAACACAACTCAACCGGATTTCTTTATTGAATCATATCGATCAATTTATGTATTTGTAGTATTTATTATTGTTAGCGATTTATAGATGCATATATGCACATAATAGTTTACTACAAAATTTTTATGCAAGAGTTGTTACTGTGAGGCTTACCACAAGATAAATGTAGGGGACGTTGTAGCCAATGCTTGTAAAAAAGTTTGAAAAGGCAAAAAAGAGAAAGATGGGATCCTTGAGAATAGAAAAGTCGGTCATACTATTGAAAGCCTCTTTAATTTCAGCCGGACAAGGTAGACATCCACAACATCTTTTCTTGTGCTGTATGTCATCACCCTCGAGTGGTTTCATGTTGATATGGTCTAACGTGCGACAACTTCCATTCTGGCTCGCCTTCGTATCTGGAATCTTGAGTAAACTTCCTGAGTAAAAGATGTCTTTCCGTTGAACAATGAGACCTGGTGCGGCGTCAGCCGAGTTTTGATTTTGATCAAAGCCTTTCCCAAAGGACGCCACTCGGAGAGAATGGCGTTTTCTCGTAGGGTCGAAACGATGAAGGGAATCGATGCTTCCTATTACAGCTCTTAACGCAGGTTGACTACACGACATGGTTAATGTCTCATTTTGAGTCTGTCGAGTTTTACAATAAAAAATAAACACGTTTAAAATGCATGTACACATCAGCATAAAAAATCCATTTAGCCGGTTTTCATTAAATGTTTACCCCCTACCGGTTTCAAATACTGAACAGAGAAGCACTGATTTTCCAACGGTTCAACAGCGCTTTGAGGAGATCCGGGGTGCTCGGGAGGAGACTTAATCAATGGCTTTTCCACATCTATGAACATTACGCAATACAATGGAATAAAATGGAATGAATCCTTTTGAAAGTTTTTTTGTGCGCAAAGGATGGGAAATAGGATTATAGGATATAGGAAAAGGATATGATAGAAAGCGAGGAAAATCTCACTAATTCAAGGTCTTATAGAAGTCACCTACAATGTACATATAATATGCCTACGTACATCGTTGTTTTCTGCTTTCGTGAAAAATGTGGAACAAGGAAAATCAGTATTTTAGGTAAATGTATTTCAGGAGGATTTTCTTTTCAATTTCATTTCAAGGAAATGTACTCGAGAGAGATTTCAGCCTATCTTTCAAATTGATTGAAGCTGACAACAAGCCACCTGAGGCTTTAGTGCCTTCCACACCATGCAAGGCTAGATCGATAAACAAGCGATAAAGTCTAAAGTACACATTATTACAACTTTCGCTGTACCTGGCTCGAGGATGTTGGGATGACGTGGATTTTCTTCTTCATCATCTTCCTCGTCCTCATCCGTCTCCTTTAATGGCTTGAAGAACAAACTGAAAATGAAGCAGGAGAAAACGATCCCTCCTGTGATTACTAAAGCGAGCCTCCATTCAAAATGTCGTATCTATTAAAATAGAATAAATGAAGTGAAAACACGCTGTCATGAGTGAAAATTTTGATAAATTGCAAGAATGTCTTTTGCATGTCATGCTTTTAACATTTTCCTGTCGTCCTATTTTCAACTTACCAGGAACTCAATAACAGGAGCGAGCAAAGTAGTTCCAAACCCAGAGCCACATACCTGAAAGGGAAGGAGAACCATGTATTTATATAATATTTCAATCATATTCACGTTCACGTATTTCCCTCAAACCACCTGCCACAAAATTTAACAACTTTCCCTTGTTGCTCTTAAAATGTTTCCACCAGTAAATGTCAAGGACATTTGAGTGGTGTTAAAGCATAAACTGAGATAGCACACATAATTTTAATAGTCATCTACGAGAATATAATATGGAAAAGGTGAACCCACTCACCGCGATTCCGGTGGCAAAAGCGCGTCTTTTATCAAAGTACGATGTAACAGAAACAATTGCTGGAAGGTAGATCAAACCCAGTCCAAGACCTGGAAACCCACATAGTAATACAGTAGCATAATTTTATTTTTCTTTAAAATGCATAACATGTACTCAAGAAACTCTTATGTATCTGGCACTGTTTGCGGAGAAATAGAAATTGGAGCGGAAGATCAAAACAAGAGTAAGCACTTGAATTTGCATTCAGGTATAAACATATTTTGAGAGCTTTATCATGAGAGCATAAAATATATTCTCCAAGAATTAAGCGGTGCGTGAAAACCGGAGAAAGGAAAATGAAAGTGCTTTGATCGCCGACTTCTGTTAGCATACACAATGTGTATTACACATATATCCCATGATAAGGGAAACACATATTCTAAAGCATGTTTAAGCACTTGTAAAAGTATATATTATCTCAAGTGAAAATCTCACCTCCAACTAATCCGATGGAAATGTAGAGAAACGTTACACTTTGTGCATAAAAACTTATGGCGAAGCCGAAAGCAGCCACAAAGCTACCGATGACCGATGTTATTCTGCATCCGAATTTGTTCACCAATGCCCCAGCCACCGGTCCTGTTATTCCATTTCACAAGGAGAGAAGTGAACAAAGTACAATATTAACAAAAGCTACCATCATTAATCCTTGACAGAAAACAATTTATTTTATAATGGGATTCATGGTCAAACATTATGGCTCGTTCGACAAGACAAATCGTGAACATTACATTGAGACATGAGTATAGGTATGTATGTAATGCGAAGGTAGGAATTTTGCCATTTCACTTTCATCGCTACCAATAATATGTGCCCTCATAATAGGGTTGTGCACACGTGAAAGAGAAAGTTTTTAAGTAATTTTCAGAGAACTATGACTTCCTTTTATTGTGGCATGATGTTTTATTCGTTTTATTGCGTGCTGGAATCTTGAAAAATGAAATGGCAAAGTGTAGAGTACAAAATGTTAACCAAAGAACGCGAAAGGTTCATCAAACTCACCTGAGCCATAGGTCATGCCAGCCATAATGGAGGAGATCCATGATGTTGCGCTCTTGGACTCTTGAAAGTCGTTTGAAATATACACAAAAAAGAGACCGAATGTGTACGCTACGCCGTCAGCGATGATGTGAATCATAAATGACGCAACAACTACCCACCATCCCCAACCTGGAGAAAGAGAATTAGTAACGTTTTCACCAGAATTACATTTCCATTGTAACATTTTAATTTAAGCAATTTAGCATTTTTTTGATGGTAATAAAGTATTTTTTTACCTCCATCCGGCGGCTTTGGGGTCCCCTTCTTCTTCCTCCCATTTTTCCCTTCTGTGACCATTGTCACTCAAACCTTACAAGCTAAAGAGTATGTTTATGAACAACAATAATCTCCTTCACGATAACGGATAAACTTAACGTTTGTTGTTTGTAAAATATTTTTACACAGTGACAGAAAATGAGAACAATACAGTGGATGAGCAGTTGGAGTGCTTATCTTCGTAATGATATTTGATACAATATAATGGATTCTTCTTTTACAATTTTCCAAGTTACAGATCTACTCGTTATTTCCGTTCAATACCATTCACATAAACTATGTACACACGAGTTTAACTTTCACATTGGTTGTAGTTGATGTTGATAGTGTTTCTATTACTGATATAAAACGGATCGGTATACAGTAAGACAATGATGATTTAATTTTTTGTTTGTTATGTATAAGGAACTTTTCAGACTCACTTGTTCAATCAAACTATTTACAATATTATATTCTTCTTATTATATTTATAATATGTATGTATATATCTACTCGTATGTATGTGACATTGACATTGACCAAAAGTTGCTTAAAAACAATACTTCAATATGTTGCACAACAATGATAAAATATTAACTGTATGAATAGTTTTTCGCTTCAAAACCAATTAAAATGAAAATGCATGCGATAACAATACAGGCGTGCTTAGAATTAGAGCAGGAGAGGTGCTACGCGTTGTTCTAAAAAATAAAGTGCTATTGTAAGTCTTATTCGCAGAACACAAGCGTTCCTCTTCTTCACCGCTTGCTGGTGTTAAGTACAGCAATTGACTACAAAAACAAGAGTCCGATTGACAGTGACTAAAATTACAGCAGTTGGTACTGCTCTTATTACTATAACTTGTTGACAAATTAAGTAGAGTGAGTAACGATTCAAAATTGTTTGGCATCCTGCGATCCACTCCACTGCCTCCCCAACAAGATACAACAAGTGGTATTCCTTGTCCCTCTTTTAAATACTACCACGAGAGATTATAATGGGCTTGTTTTTTCTCCTATTCCTTAATATAGTAATATTATTATTCTATTTTTCTTTGATGATTAATTCGTGATGAGTCATAGCTATCGATATCGGGTAGACACTGTCCCGAGATGTATAATAATATGCTATGGTCGAATTTCTGTGTAGCTTTTTTTACATACAAAACAAACTACAAAAATTAACCGCAACCAAGTTGTGTTTAATCTTAATAAGTGTAATGATAAATCCTTTTAATGATTATAATAAAATGAATATTAATGACTTATAAAAATACGGTATCAAATTATCAAACCGGGCTCGAGGATGATTATGCTTGGTTTTTTGCGAAAATCTCATTAATTTTATAACTGTATTGTATGTTAATTTGTCAGCGTTGCAAAAAAGAGTAAAAATTTGTCTTCTATAGTCCACTTTGTTCTGTCTTTTCTTCTGATGCATGCATTTCAAGCATGAGGAAGCTGCTGCTTCGTGTATCGTTCGACTTTGTCTCTCGTCTCCAATTGACTGCTGCTGCTGGAGTTTCCCGTCTGGCACCTCCGTAGCAACTTGCTCTCCTCTGACGCGTGTTGTATTTTCAAGTTCAGTAAGATCCAGTTACTGGAGTAGCCTTCAGCCTTCATGGACGAGAGATATTTAATGATTTCCAAACGTATCGACAGACTTGTCAGCATCAGTGTAGACCGTAAAATGAACCTTCCACTCACTCTTCGTTTTCACCTGCACACAAAATTAGAAAGGAGGGTTGAAATTACCATGTCGCTTTTAATATCCATTCTGATGCATTCATGAAAAATTTAGGGAATTGCCACGTGTTGGTGCGATTAATGATGAACGCACCCCGTCTGGCATTGACCAAACACATTATTTTTTTATAATAGGTAATCTTTAAAAAAAATACCATTACATAGTTTTGTTAGTTTATTGATACAGATAAGACATAAGAGTCGATCCGTCAAGATCGATTCACATTAGCTGCAGTTTAAAAGCATGTTATTGAAGTTGGATTATTTTGATTTGCGCTTTTCGAGTACCGGACAAGCAATACCTACTTTATCAATTTCCAATTGAAGTTGCATCAGAAGCATCATATCTTAATATTTCAACGTATCGGCATGAACAACAAAGCAATGATTATTTTTTGCCGATATTTTTCTCATGCAACTATTCCATTATGTGTTCAAATCTGAACTTTGTCTGTATTGATTGATTACTAGTCCCTTGTAATGCGGAGGAGTGAGATATATGCGTGGTTTGTAATCTTGAATTGGTTTTTCACATCTGTACCGAACTGAGCACCAATACTCTAAAAAGGTGAAAAGTTTTTTATTAGGCTTGAGTGAAATAAATTTTATTTTGTACAGATGACATTGAGAATGTCGTAATCACAATCATTAAATCACAGGGTTATGTTTACATTCACCACATTTGATGTATTTATCAGGAGACAAATTAGGCAATAATCAACTTCGTTACCATCAACGCAATGCCCAATATATATGATCTATACAGATGTGCAATGGAGCTTACAATTTGACACTTTCCAACATTAATTGCACGCATACCTATTTATATCGATGCATGATAAATGAAGAGTTCACTAACTTTTGATTTTTATAAATGTCATGGCCTTAGACGTCAGTGTCACTGCAAACATTTTTAATATGCTTACCCATACACATTTTCGCAATAATGCTTTGGTGCTAGAATTGCATGCAAAATATACCTAAAGTTTAGCAAGCTTCTTGAAAGAAACACGCGGTTTAAATGTTTCTGGTGTGGCGACATAGACGAATAAGAACATGTGTGTATGTTTTTATTCGTCTATGGTGTGGCGACTAAAAATCAATACTCATACTATACCTACTCAATAGTAATGATTATTAAATGTGTGCTACGAGAGCATTTTGTTTCCTCACTTTTACTTGGCATAAATATTCAAATATGAAGGTTGCACAACGATCCAGTCTTGACTTAATAATAGCTTTGTCATCGGAAAGAAACGCGAAAAATCTAATTTAGACCTACACGTGTGAAAGTCATTCCACGTCTTGCCAAAAAATGTAAAAATAGTCATATTTTCCAAGCAAAGTATTTGGATGAAAAATGTTGGCCATTTACCTGGAGTGACAGACAATGCAGATGGGAGAGGAGGATGAAGCTGCTCTGAATCACGAAACAGCTTTCCTTGAGCCAAATTTTCTCAGAGTGCCCCACTGTGGAGATCTCTTTCTCTCTCCAGCGAGCGTGTGAGCCAACAACAAAGAAAACTTGGGAACAAACGAAACTTCACTGGTACTTATCTTATTAAAACACTAGAGCAGCAGCCACTCGTGAGACCACCGTACCAGTTATCCACTCAGGTTAGTAATTTGGATGCAACAACAGGACATTATTGTGGTTTTGCAAAATCGACGATGCTTTCCCTTGTCACGGTTTTTTTTGCAGATGCAGTTACCAAACTACACCTACACAGCGACACTGTCGTAATAAATGGCTCTGGTTGCAAGCTCTCCTTGCAGCAGAACAGAAGGATGAAGATGAGGACAAGCAGAAGTGATGCCAAACGAATACTAATCACTCGGGCAAGTCACAAAGCATCCTTTTTATGCCAAACACGCTTTTTCAAGCGGCTCTTATTCGATAATAACATATTACATACATTATAGTGTATATTACTTCATAGTATGATGCTTCACTAAGGAAAATTTCATTTGTGAAGATCATTTAAATTTCTTCTTCTTCTTCTTGTGTGTTATGAATAGCCCCTTTGTGGACAGTTTTCCTGTGTAAGTCATTGTGGCATTCAATAAACCAAACGAGCAATATGATATTTCGCGTTACATTGCAGTTAAATAGATTCAATGACTATACTAGCATACGAAGTGTTCATACTTAATATTATATGTGAATATAAAGATAAGGGATATGCAATTAGTTAGTGAACTATGATTCATGATGGTTTTAGATACACAAGGAGTGTTTATTATTATTATTTATAAATTTGATAAGGATAGAAATACAAATATTTTAATTTTAAGCCAGCGACAGGTAAGAAGAACCCACAACAAACACAATCGTCAATATTATGTACAGATTAGATTGTAATGTATCGTAACAATATAACGATTTCATAAGTGTACATTTCACAGATCCACCGCTTTAATTTTATGTGGACATGAAAACATTCCTATCGATGACAACTCTTGAAAATCATGAAGATGAAAACTAAAATGCTTAGCTTGACCAAAGCTGAATGAATGGGAAGTATGATTTAAGTGTACAGAAAGAACGCATAACATTGATACTTTTGTCTCATTTCATCAAATACTTATACGTGAAATATAAAATCCAGAGCAATTTCGAACTGGAAACCTGTCAGTGCCCTCCAGAATTTTACAATTTTAATGTAAGTTGCTATTTTATCTTATGTACTGTGGTGGTATTTTAACTTATTTATAGTGGTATGAGTGCTAACCAAATTATAAATGCAGATTTTAAATTGAAGTCATTGACTTGCAAGTTAGTGTGACATGAGGCGTATGTCGTAAGCAAATATTTGACATTTTACTTGGTTTAGGTTTGTGAATTGTGGCAACATTAAACAGAAGCGTCAAACATGAGTGTTCAGCAAAAACGGTTTGTACAATGATTCACTTCACAATCCGTTCCGATAGCCTGCCTCCTGGACAAACGTTTAATTTTATTATTTGAAGACGCATTTTATGTCTCATCAGTCCTTTGGTTTCAGTACATAAAAATATCACAATTTAGCAATTTATTTCAAGCATAGATTTGGATATTATGTTGGAAACAAATTCACTGGAAAAGGCAGATATTATCGCTGAAAATTTATTGAAACAATCGTTAAATTTTACATTCTTCTGTTTTAAATTAAGGAAGATTTTTTAGCAAACGCAGTTGTATGAAAACCTGGATAGAATTAGAATTTAATGAGAGATTGTATTGCAATCAATGAAGATGAATGTACTCCTATCCGGAACTATGTACAAAGTTCTCTATAGTCCTAAGAATGCGGAAGCGTTTATCCGTTTCCATTAATAGGTAGCCCACCATAGCGGTTAGAACAACTCGGTTCAATTTACCATCTTAGGTAAAACTTACTGCGTATTACACACAGCTTGAATTTGATAACAACGCTCTATTCAACGATCATCTTCTCGCGTTCATCAAGCATTATAGCGTAACGATGCAATGAAGGTAAATGCTCATTTTAATTGAATGAAAAGGCACTGGCCAATACTTAAGAATGTCTTTAAAATACCTTTACTATTAATTCATTGGCTTATAAAAACTCACAGGATCCTTGTGCACGAATCTCTAAAATATTGGTACTCTAAAGTACGCACCTTGGCATGATTGTTTGCACATTTATTCACTTTCTCTATTGTTTCTTCTTTCCCACATATTATATGCAACATGGCACATAAATAAAATAAAATAAATTTTTTAATTAGAAATCGTGAACGGGAAAGTAGTTTCATTGCGGTAGGATGACCGGACAGAAAACCAGTGTGTTGAGAAAGTAAACTTGGTTAAACGTTTACCTACTTATCAGATGATGCAATTTAAAGTGTTAAAAGTGCATGCAGATTAACATTAAAGCCATTAAAGGCGATCATCAATTAATTTTCCCTCCTCGTGTTAATATTCACATAAATCTGTTCATTGAATACACGCGATAGCGATAATTAACTAATAAAAGACTAAAATAACAACATATGAAAAACACAGCTTTCCGTTCATTCTTTTTTAATCCTTTTAGGTAGTTTTGCATTTTAACTTTTTTTGATAACATTAAACTGCGCGTCTCCGAATGAATGAGTTGTGGTTAAAAACACTGGACAAAAGTAATATATAATCCCTCATTGGTGCTTGAACATGGTGTAGAAAACGAGACACAATAATTAATGACATGTTATGTGTAAATCTCGAAATATTGAGGAACAAACACGAATAAATTCAGAAGTTAATTACTGGTTTAATTGAAAATACATTCATTAAATGATCTTTTTTAATTATTTATGATGTAACATGAGTGACATTTTCATATAAATGGTTTACTCCGTAATGTATGCGCTGATAAATGCTGTCGCCTACTAAATAAAGCAAAAGTTTAGTTTTAATCTAGTCTAACAAATTATTATAAACCTTTTGAAGCAAAATTAGAGTTTATAGAAAAAAACAATACTGTTTGGCATCGCATCTGTGACAATGAGTATCTTCGGTGCAGAATATCTTACATACGTGATATCAGATCGTGATATGATTACCTAAGATATGCATTTCTATATTTTATATTTCCAATTGTCGTAAATGTATCAAAGTGATAACGTGAGCCCTGCCTGGGTTGCAACTACTTACACGACAGTAGCAAGCAAAATTGTTTGCAATAATGGTGCACGTGCAAGAAACATTCTTTATTATTCGTATCATTTTTAGGGAAGGACCAGCTGCAGCTGCTATTAATTACTCATGCGATGAGCTAAAAATGGTTTGCTTGCTCAATAAATTTTTGTTTATAATATTTATAAACAAATTGAACAGTAATATGATCGCTTTGCAATTTTTGGGAAGAGAAATTTGATAATACGAAGTCTGTCTTGACTGGCTTCATGGTCAGCTTTCCTATCAATTTTCTGAATAGAGCATGAAGACAAAACTCGTCATTAATCTCTGGTCTGCTGGCATGAGGTCAATACTAATCAACTGCACCCTACGCCCGATATTTTCAACCAGCCGTTGGAATCTTATCGTTATTGTCTGCCTGCCTGTTTCGTGACGCGATCAAAATGTATCAATGAATAAGAAGTTATCTCAAAAGAGCAGCTCTCTCACTCTCGGGTAGTCGTTAATGATTGTACTGACAGCTTGGAACATGAGAAATTGGGAACTGTGAACTGATAAGGGCTTATGTTACTACAGTCTACATTATTCCAAACACATATGCTGCGTCTCAAGAAAATTTAAGTCAAGAACAAGAATAAAAGAGCACAAAGGGTGACAACAACCAGTTCGCAATAAAATGAATGGTAATATTGATAATTTAAAAGCAATTATTATTAATGACGAAAACATTGCCAAACATTATTCGCGTATAGTATGCATGCGCAATGCAGAACATGTTCACATTCCTTGTTTTGATGCAATAATAGGTACATGTAGCTGAGAGCGACAAGTCGACAATTTTTACAACGTAATCTAAAACTAAAAAACTCATGATGACTCGGATGGGATTGTCGTCTTCTTTCACAGTAGAGAACAGAAGGAATTAGATCAAACGAATGAAGTACACAGTCAACAGTCCAAAAGTCAGTGCAAACAGCACGGGATGGCAGAAAAAGAAAGAAAACAAGAGTTTTCATCTTCTTTAGTTTTGAGTCTGTTTTATGTCCTATAAAAGAGATGCAACGATGTACTTTTCTTTGAAATATATTGCAAGCTAAAAGGATTCTGTGACAGTTTCAGAAGCGATTTAATCACACCTCTTCATTACCATTACCAAAAAATGTTGACAACAAGACGTCATTAAAAGTGTGACAGTGGCTGATAGAGCCAAAATAAAATATTCCATGCAGTCCTTGATAACAGGAAATAGACATGAACAAAGAATATAATTGTTGATCTATTACTCTGCAAAATGATATGTGTGGAAAAACAGCATTTAGATATTTTAGATGTAGAAATGTTATCAACTCCTAGTCACAAATTTAGTACTTTATCTGAAAAAAGTATCGTTCAAAGTTAAAACATTAAAACTTTAAATCAGAAGCAGCCTAATAAAATCAGCCATGAAATTAACGCATATAGCTAGTGGTAAAAATTGGTGATGCATAATGACAGTAGCTGCGAAAAATTGTGACATTTAGAAATTTGCTATGCGGATGTAGTTAATATAGATCCTGTATATACAAAGGGAAAGAAGCAGATAAAAGTTTGTTATGAACAAACTCTTCAGTTCAAAGTTCTAAATCATTATGAGCTATATAACATTTTCCCACTTCCAACTTTTCCTAATAAACATTTTATGCAGATCGATCTAAATAAATCTATCTAAGGCGTTTTTGAGCACTAAACGTACTATACATTATATGAACGAACTAGAATAACCTAAAGTTTTATAAAGTCAACTCCTAGCTAGGTTCCTTACCAAGTTACTATATTACTTACCATACAATAAAAATCTGCTAGTTCTTTTGACCTACATATCATAATGTCGTAGTAGCTTTATAAGTTTGGTTTGTGTGTAACGCGGGGTAAAAGTACAATAACAGCTAAACTGTCATGATCAACTTCTTTCATAAATCAAATATATCAATTTTATTGTTCGTGTAAAGTTAACCGATTTTCACAAAACGGCAAACCTGACCTGAGTTTCTAAATTCGTCCTGAAGGGATCGTCAAGCAGGGTAAAAGGGAGAGCTTACCCAATATCACGGAAAGACGCAAGCAGAATTCATAATTGCTTTTTTCTTGTGTTCGATATTAGGTATATCGTAGTGATCGAAGGATAATGATGATTTATTCAAAACGTGATTCTGAAAGCTTTAGTAGCATACCTGTGTTTACGTATTTAGAAATATTTGACACTATAAAATAATACGTTAACTAATATTTCGATGCTTACGGAATAAACAAAAGGGTTTGCGCAAACTTGTATGTAAATAATTAAATTACGACGAGTTATGGCAAGACAAGATCATCGTTATCGTTATGACTAGGCAAGATCTCCGCCGTCTCGTCTGGCGGTCTACCGTACTGATGAATTCAAGGAACAATGAGTAGTACGTGGGTCGTGTGAATCGATACAGTAAAAATGGGATGCAGGTGGTGGGAACTGCAATTCATTAATGTATATTGCGAACAACGTGAATACAAAATGGGTATCCCTTTTCGTGGCTGGGCCATTTGTGAATTTTTAAAATGAAAGTAACTTCTAACCGACAACGGATACATTTACGAAAGAGGCATGGCAAAGGGGACGTAACAGTTTGAAGAATGAAGATTTCACATCGAGCTGTTTTAGTATACGATATTTCCGTCTCTGGGCAAGGTTAGTAAAAATAGCGTACACAAAAGAAGACAACAATACAGATTCCTTGCTACCATTTCCAACATCATGGCAGCAGCCTTTGTATTTGGCTATGTACAAAAACCAACTTTTCCAGGATTTGACAACATAATCCATCAAAGTATACAGGGTGAAAAATTCTCTTTTAAGAAATGATATGCGATTGTACTAATGTATGTAGCCGTTCTATTACTAATAAGTAATATAGAAAGATAATATTTAATATTTACATTTCTTCTGTAGAAACTTAGTAAACTCTTTAAAAACCATACACTCACCAAGGAATATGCCACCGGGACAAATTGCCGAGATTTATGGAAGGAAATCCTCATAAATAATATATTAACTTGTAGAAGAATATGCGACGATTAAGTATCTGCTTGCGTGGTACAGTAAATACCCACCTGACACGGAAGACTTAGATGCAAACATGCATTCTCCATGTTTCCCTAAACTATTTTGTTTGATGGACAGATGCGATAGCTTGCCGTGACGCACATACTTGCCACCACGATAAACCTTCCAAAGTCGGCATAATTTGCAGTATATTATTTAAAATATCGATCCCTGCATTATGTGTATGAAACACGGCTGCAATACAATAGTATTCAACCATGGCTTGTGAATATCTAACAGAATAAACGCAAGATTCGAAACAACACATACTTCCATAACGTCCAGTTACATGAGACACATTGTAGTGGATGATTTTTATGGATTCGCCCGTGGCATTTGTGTGATCTAACAGTGGTAGGTGCCTCATTACCTACTGCCCGTGGCGGAAATTGGGTATGCTAAACCACAGTTTTATTCCTGATCTATCGAAGATGGATGTATGAATAATTAGACTCGCATGTCACATCAACCTACGAATCCCGGAATCCATACATACCTTATCAATGCATCAATATCAACCGCGTGGATAGCAGTTGTCATCTATCATGTACTGTGACACGGGTAGAGCACGCTTTGGGCAACGTTCTAAAGGGCAACCTACAACCTTTGTGTAGGTATAGGTATAAAATATTTAGTTAATGCATAAAACCCTTGATAAAAAAACCTTTGACCCTGAACCAGCAAACAGTAATCAATCATACCATCACTTTCACCGTGGAAAAACGAAAGTTCCTTTCCAGTTTTCGTTGCAATCACAAGCAAAATGGCCTTACAGGTCAATCTTTACTGCACAGCCATCGATAAAACTCATGCCTAATCAACATCTGGTCCCCATTTTACATTGCAAAACTGTTTTTTACTGCAGTATTCATAGGTATCTGTATTTCAAACTAGAAGCACCGGTTGGCGCATGGTGAATTAATGTAAGTAAATTAAGCAGATGTCAAACTTGGAAATCAAACTTTATGTATTTTTATAACCTGCTTTCCCAAAGATATGCACGGTGAATGAACAGCGGTTAGTTATTATTGCATTACGTACATACATACCTATGCAAATATGTAATTTGCGGTTCAATCACCGTTCGACATTTTTTCGACATGAAGAAACACACACCAACTTCACTCCACATGTTAATGTGTGTTCCATGCATGTGTCTACACGAGAATTTCCTGACAAATCAATCAGGAACTCGTTGTTGTGTGCTAGAGTAGTACATTCGCACTGTTCCGTACGTGTGGTGGTACAACAACCACCAAAAGTATCATATCATGTTATCATCATCGTCGTCAGTCAGTCAAAAAGAAGTCAGTAAACAAAACGGAGAAGTAGGTAAAAGCTATCTGTATGCTTTACATACAAGTGCATGCTTGCCTTTTTAGTATTGATCTTGATCACGTTCTGTTCACATGATTTTACGGAGCCGATGTTTTTTAGTTGGTTTAGTAGGCAGTCAAGGCAGTGATCTTTTTAGGAAGGAAACACGTAAACGCTTTGTTTCGAATCGAGATGAGTAAACTTTAGTCACACATTCAACATTGCTCTGAGGTTTTGTTTCTCATATTTGCTTGATAGCGTGGAACAAAATATTTCCTTTCATTTTGATTTGTACTTTGTACTGTTGTTTTTTGCTCTAGTAGTCGCTGCAAGCTCTATGTCTCTTTCTCTTACACGGCTCGAGCGTGGAAAGGCTTTTGACATTTTCCAATATTTCTAAATGAAGCAGAAGTGACTCCCACTGGCAAAATAATATATACCAAAAATAGCTAAAGAATCTTATGTAAATGTTTACTTTGAACATTCATGCCCGTGAGTTGTGACCGATTTTAAATTATCTATCATCCTTTTCTACGTACTGTCACATATCACCACTCACCACTTAAAACGAAATTAATAAATACTCGTATCGAACTTTACCTAGCACCATTGCCATTGCTAACATAACACATTGAGACAAACATGTACACACGCTTGCATACTCACTACTTTTTATCATGTCATACCAGATACCATACATTTATAAATATCACACAAGTACTACAAAACAATTGATAATATGATGAAACCAGCAGAAATCGAGACGACATACGAACGATACTATGTGTTGACGACGGAAGTGAAAGGAAGCTTTGATTACACATTGATGCTATACTATACAAATGTACATACTTGGATGAGGTAATGCTAAGTATCAAAGAAATTGTGGAAAACACAATGGGGCAAAAAGCTACAAACGCCGTGAAACGACTTAGCTCTTCTCTTGTGCATTCGATTCGATGCTAAGCTAACAGGTTACGTTACACGTTCCAATATTCATGGTTTTCGCTTGGCTTAGCTCCTGTCCTATCGTAGGAGGAGTACTGATTGATGATGCTTTCGTTGGGTGATGACGAACGAATACGTAGGCAATGTATGCAGCAAAATAGAAAACATTAATATCGTCTCTTACTCTCGTTTTTAATAAAAACGCCCCAGAACCATTCAGTTCAACAACATTTAATGACATACAAAAATCTTGTGATGTAATAAAGATTTGTAGCGCGTTTTAATACTGAATGTAGGAAAAGCCTCGGCAGCTAGACTAGGTAAATAGATCGTGAATAAATTAAAAGTTTTTAAAGCTAAAGAAACGAATACATGAATTGTCAGTAATTCAAGGAACGTAGCAGTTTCAGAGTTAAAAAGACAGGCGTGTGCAAATACTTCCACAACATGTTAGCAGTTAAACCTTCACGAGCTGCTGACTGAATCTGAAACTGCGTGCTAAACAAGAAATCACGTGCCTTGTGCTATGCATTTGCAATTATCAAATTCCATGCTTTAAAATGAAAACAACTTTTCTTGCAAAGTAAAGATGCAAATCAAGCGTAGTATTGACATTACATTATGAGTACACGAAAAGTTGTTCCGTATTTTAAGATATATTGAAAGTGAAACCTTCATTATCAGCAAAATAATTTGATGAGTCATTAATTTGTCTAAATGCTCAGACTATTACAAATCTTTCCCTGTTTCAAAGGTCTGGTCTCCTGTTTCCGCTATAAAGATAGCAAGACGATGTCTGAGGAGGACTGGCTGAGAAGCTGCATACAAAAATCCACTCAGTCAGCGAAAAAGTTAAATGTGGAAGTCACGCAAGCTATATATTAAGTTCAACAGCTTTCGGTTGAGGTTCATGTCTGACCGATATTTTATGATATTTATGGATTATTATTTTACCAACACCAACGTATTTGATTTTTTTTTGCTTTTTAAGCACAACAACATAAATATCAAATGGATATCTGTACTACACAATTTCCAACCACTTGACTTAACAGAATTGCATAAAAACCAATACATGTTTGCAATGTAATGTAAAGTAGTACATGTATATGTAATAGTGTGGATGATGCAATTTCTCGTGTTTCTTCTCTTATCCTCAGAGGATTCCAATTCAGTATTTGTGTTGCAAAAAGAAACGTGTAGGTTGAGTCGGTAGAGAACGAAGTGGCAGTGTTGTTGGAGTAGGCCAAGTACAGCAAAAAAAATGTTATCGAAAATGCAGAGTGCAACATAACGGTAATGAGAACAGCATCGCAGACGGCTGCGCTGCATGTAAGTCCAAAGTAAATGGGACATAGAATGAAAAAACAACTAGAAACATTACACTAATTGTAAGAAAAAGCTATTATCCACGTAAGTAGCAACATCATATTAAAAGAAGCCTAGGATCCACAATCCACTGGTGTAAATATGAAAAATGGAATATTCTAGAACTAGGGTAAAAAGCTAGAATATTACTTTTTTACCGAGTAACTAATATATGTAATAGCAGCATGTTTTTGGTCGTTCATATATATTGCATCCTTGCATGAACATTTTTTAATAATAATGATCCAAAAGTTTGGCTAAAGTAAAGTTAAAGTAAATTTCGTTATAAATTGAAATGATTTCATAGTTTCCTTCCACCGCACGCTTGTTCTTTCGAGAATGTACGGCCTCTAAATAAAAGACTCCAACATAATTATTATTCAGCGCTATAAAACGTAATCAAATCACCGGTGTTTCACGCCTAAATAACAGATTTACGTAAGCTATAATAAAGTAGATTCACTCTATTATGGTTTTATATCTTTTATTCATGTTTCTTAATTCATAATTCAGTTCTTTAGACAATTGGTTTGCGCTTAATTTTCATTCCCTATTTCTCATTTTGAAAAAAATATTTCAATCGACACGCTGGAGTTACTTGATTTCAATGGAAATTCGTCATAGAGGATTATGCCTGGTAGATGCTCATTACTCATAATATTATTTAAATTTGGATTACATTATATACCTACTCGTATTCACATTAATAGACATACAATACCCAGAAAAAGTATACATAGGTACTAATTCAAATTATAAGATATTCTCTAGTACATTGGAATAATCAAGGCAAGGTTATTGGTGTGCTCGTGGCTTTTAATAAAAATACGCCTCTGTGTTCAATAATTGTGGAGGCAATCTCCTGAGATATTTTATTATGATCCATATTCCATAGTATAAAATATGCTTCTGGCTTCCCGCAACCTGCAATTTGGGCATCTAGCAGTGGAGATTAAAGGTTCTATAAATTGCCATGTTTTACAGTCTGTCAAAAGTTTTGATGTACCTGTGGGGGTGGAGCTTAGCAGCATTTTAAATACAACAAAAATGCATAGAAACTTTGGTTACACTGTATATACCTTTCGTCTTATGAAAATGATTAGGGTAACAGTTTCTAGGAGTTTTTTATGTTCATAACCATTTTGTGCTTTCATCTTGTGTGCTTGTATTTTATTTTACATCATTTTCAGTCACCAACCAAAACCAACCCTATTATCGTTCACTTAATCAACATCAGCATCCTACAAAGGGCCATAACTACAGCGCAAATTTTCTTTTCGCTTTGTGAGCAGAAGGCACCATAATTAGTTTATTATCTACACAAGTATGCTGCTATCATGTTTATTACGATCGCGGAATGGTAACGGTACACGGAACGCTACAATTACGGAGCACGGATCATTATTATGGTCATGTAACCACTAACCATCCTATCCAATCCTCTTTGTCTTTGTCAATAAACAGGTATAATGTAGCTGCTAGAACAAGCTGCTGAATTATTATGTTGGAAAGCTTGCATAAAAATCTGGAATATGTTGCTCTGTTTACGATTATCTTTATTATCATGTACGTTAGTGCATGTGAAAGCATATAGGTCTATAAAAGCTCATTGCATCTACAAAGCCATATAATATTCAAGATGATGAAGTCAAATATCTGCAAGATTATATTTAGCACTACATGTGCTAGTCGCCAGTGTAATGTGAATCGTTAAAAATTCGAATGGAAATAACTCAATAATACAAACCATATTGAATACCTACCTACAACAATAGTGCAAGCAATCTTAATGTTTAAAGAATAAGTACTCTAACGGACTACGAAAAGAAATAATTTAGAAATTCTGAAAACGAAAGATTGAAATTATACCACTATCTCTTTCTTTACAAAGATTCCTATTAGGAACGAAAAATGCAGTAATCCTGTCATGATAATGTTTACTGCGTAGATATATAATTAAAGGAATGTCATTTGATCGGAGGAGATTTAACTGATGCTATCATATCCCAATTGTGTTGAACTACTTTTTTGCGCTGAACTGAGCTGTTTTTTGACAGTATCTAGAAAAAGTACTCGTCGAAAAACTAGTAAAGAACGGCGGAAATTGACGGGAAAATACAATTTAGATGAAAATGGAATTCCAATTAATGCTAACTGACCAAAAGCCTATAATATGTACATAATATATATGGGATGTGGGATGCCTAATACAATTTTCTAGTAGGTCTCCTCAAAACTCGCATGTGTCGAAGCAGCATCCATTGGGAAATTAATCATAACGGTTCCTGTAATGGGATCTTGTGAAAGTGAAAGTATGAAATCATAAACTACATCAACTTGCTTACTATTCTTTTAAATATTATGGCCAATGGGAGAGAAAATAGCGGTACTTATGTACGGAGTTGGTCAAAACAATTTTGCACAGGATCAAATTCAAGAGTTGTGAAAAGTTCCTGGAATAAACATGCCAGACAATGAAGTTTGGGACTTTTTCCCGTTAGAATTCTTAGATTCAAGAACAGTTCAAACTTTATGCCCACTTTAAAGGCTTGCTTGACGGATTGACATTACACTCCACTGCATCTACCTTTACTATGTCCTAGTTCAATTCCTAATAGGAAGAAGATGAAATTGGGCAAATACTTATGTGAACGCGTGTCTGATGGAAAAGTCAACTTACCAACTTACTTAGGTACTTGCATGTACATAGTTTAATTTTGTATTTCAATCAACTACGTAGATAAAATGCATATAGACGAATAGTTGGTAATACAGTACATACTATGTACTACATAGTACAGTGGTATTGTACATGTATGCACAAGTATTTGCCCATTATGAGTATGAGTGTGACATGTAGAACCTATGTACATCACCAACTCAAAAGAGTTTTATGTCCGAATAGTATTTTTGTTTTCAATTCAAGTGAAACTTTCTAAACCCAATTAAACTCAACAAGACATTCTTCAAAGACCGTCCCCAGCCCACATTTGACAGAGCGCATTGCCTTTTTATGACTAGGTATACACACAACGAACGATATCGTTCGTACTTCAAACTAAGTAATGATAGGATCGAGGAAACAAGGACGTACACGAGGATAAAGTTTTTACATTTCTTGAAAAATAGGAGACTCGATTTAAAGAACTTGCCGAAATTGGTTGCGAGTAAGGAAACACCTCAAAGAAACCAATTTTTCTAACCTTCAAGTTCCAAGAAGCCTTTCGTTCGCGAAAAAAATCAAGACAAATTGGCAACTGCGTTATTACGAAAGGATTCTCTCATGACGTGCATCCTCACAAATGCGACTGTGAGAAAAGTTACACTCCATACCGATGAATAGGTGAGTGCGGGTGAAGGACGTATATTGGCATCTTCAAGTATACAACATACCTATTGTACATTCATGGTTTGCTAAATATCTCTCGCATAGTGAAAGAAAACAAAGACGCAAGGGTGCCTTGGTATATGCATCATACCACACTTTTCCCTTTTTCCTACTTTCTTTGTAAATTTCCAAATGAGTGAGTCTAATTGACACAAACTTCCCTGCGTCTTTAATGCCTCAAGTATTGTCATCATAATCAAATGATTGTCAAATTTGTCCGCATCCTTTTCATAAAATTTTGCATTCATCGGGACTCTCGGATGAAATATTCCCATTATGCTAGTTTGGTAATGGCGCTCGTTTATATGCCAATTCTTGGCATGACAGGTAGACAAGCATTAATGTTGTCCTTGAAAGATACATGTTTCCGTTCATTACGATAATTGCATGTCTTGTCGTCATTTCTTAAAACCCGTGGGTAGATAGGTATGTATTTGTTCGTATGGCTTCTCAAGACAACATTCCACTTGGTCGAA
Organism: Sinella curviseta; assembly: GCA_004115045.4. NCBI lineage: Eukaryota > Metazoa > Arthropoda > Collembola > Entomobryomorpha > Entomobryidae > Sinella > Sinella curviseta. Next base: position 62,900,169 of record CM023199.3, on the reverse strand, counting down.
GATCCACCATGGATAAATGTGGCTGAAAAACATCTTTTGTTACAAAGAATTTTGTTTCTTTTTCCAAACGATTCCATTTTGTGCGCTCACAAAGAAAGGAACTAAATAACCTACGCATGAGAATTTCCAGTAGAATTCCAACATGAATGTATCTACTGAAGAATTCATTGGATTGCCTAAGAAGGTTTCACATGACGTTGGTGTACCAAGTAGGCAGATCCACCAGAAACAGACATCTATTACGTGCAATTGCTTACTGGATAGAACAATTGACAGCGCTTGTAGAAAGTATGACATATGTCGAATTTCTAGTACCTGCTCGTGTGCCTATTTGTTCCAATAGTACAATTGCGGTTGAGCTTAGTGTGGATTAATACAACAATTTCTAATCCCAGTCCGTACACATCCTCGACGCTAACTGGATTTCCAATACAACAGACATTTCCATCCTGCGATGGCCTGTTTTTGTACAATTCAGGAAAACCTATTCCGTAATGTCTGTCATGGTCATGAAGTTACAGTTCCAATATGTATAAACCTGCCGAGAACAAAAATTTTGCAAAGCGATAGAAAGTAAGATATTATCTGTTACGCTTTCGCCAAGGGGCTTCCACTGGCACACATGCCGACTTGCTGACTGTGTTTTTCCTTTCTCGTGGAAAAACAAGCTGTCAAAGGCATGTCACAAAGAATTTCATCAAAACAAGTTGTTTAATATTGCAATAAATCTAGCGATAGGATAGGTGCAAATAAAAACTCGTGCAGCAAACTATTGTATAACACATTAATATGAAGATACTTATGTTTCAAATAATAAAATGCGATTTTGCTATTTTATCCAATAATATCCTACTTCAGCAGTTCAGTCCTGCTGGAGATTTTTATTGTACGTCATTGGACGATATGCAACCATGAGCCATAATATACAGCGTAATATTGCAAATAATTCATTTACGCTTCACCGCTCTTTTACTTCGACTTTCCTTTCAGCTCCAACCATCCAGAGGCTGAATCTTCTAGCTCATTCTACCCACACTGGTCTCTGCTAAACATGTCAGCGGGTGTGTGAGAGGTGGACTTGATTTAATAAATATTAGAGTAGTGAGTACTCAACTAAAGGTATATGATCTACGTGAATGTGCAATAAAAAAGCGAAGACAACCCCACTTCAGAATATGACGTAATGACCAATTCATATTCGCATAACATAAACTTGCCTGAAGCTTGAGCATTCTGTTGACCGAATGAAAGGAAAGGAGAACGTTCAAACAAGTTAATACGATTATTATCAGCAGAAACCATAATATAGAACGTGCATGTATGTACCAATGCTCAATTCTATTTTCCATTCAAGAGAAAGCATCACATTAGGGACGCTTATGTAAGTACAAAAACATGTATATTAGCGCCTGGAGTATATTTGCTATACTCGATACACAGAATTTTATCGTTAAATGAACCAACAACTTGATTCACTTGGAAGAAACTTTCGTAATTTCCTTTCTATACAAGGGATCCAAAGAAAAGAAAGTGAAAGCAGGGAACCATATCAAGAAAGTGCACAACAACTACCTACTTTTGGTACTAACCCCTTTGAAGCGTGATGGAGACAACAGCATGCTTGAATTCTCCAAGAGACTCTGCGCTTGTTGTTTTTACAAATGACATATATGTCAAAGCTTTTTGGTATGTATCTGTGCATTTACTACTTGACTATCCACGAATTTGTTTTGTCGTGTTTTTTGGCTAATGAAGTTATAAACTATCTACGGGCTCTCTGGGGACGATTGGGCAAATTACGCTTTTTACGACCTACTCTGTCTTCTTGTCAATTTACAGTTATTATTATATTGTCTCTTCTTGCGTTGGTGTGTGCAGGGAGAGCATATTAACCAGTTCATTAAATTCATTGACGTTTTAACCTGGATGGAAACAGCCTTCAATATTTCAGCATTTTATGAGCGTTGTTCCTCCGACGTATTTAACACACTGAATTTTTGGAATGCAATCATAGATTGAAACAAGGAAAAAGAGAATTTTAGTGTTTTCAAAAGTCATTCCTTCAACATTTCAGAAGGTTGATTTGCAGTGCTTCTTCCTGGTAGCACATAAATAAGCAATTCATATTTTATGTAATTTGCAATGCCATATTAATACTAATTGTCGATGCATAATATGGTTAAGTTGTAAAAAAACAACGCCAACACAGCCAGAATTTTGAATCGCTAAATGCCATATTTCTTTGGTAGTTCAAGTTCAAAAATGCAAGTGGGATTGACTGTCCTCGATACAATTATGCACACGTGCAGTTGTTGAGAATCAATTATTCATTTTGATGACTTGGCGAAGTTACACCTTTGACGTTTGAATCATTAATAAGATTCAGTTAAATACGAAGCGTTTTCCATATGTATATGTTCCCCTCAAAGTAAAACTTATATACGTTCCTTTGATTATGGCGACGACATAAACACTCCTACGTGTTTGATGGTTCCCGGAACCAAAAATGTTTTTGAATTAGTGAGAAACCTTTACCAACTGAACAAGAAGGTGGCAATGGGAAATGGTAATTGAGAAGGCAAATCCACCAAAGATATTTGATATTTTGATATCCTCTGCACCATCCACCTAGTGATACCAAAATGTAATCAAATGCTCTGACAAGGAGAGAAGTATTTAATGTAGTACCTAATACAAACAACTACCAAGGTCGTATCTTCATTTATTATTAAACAAAATACTGAATTTGAGGAAAGAACCGTTGTTTATAATATGCTCAGTTAGATCAAAATCGGGTTGATTTCTCCTCGTTTCAAATATTCATGCCATATAATAGGCTTGAATAACCAATTCTATTAAAGAAGAAAGAATACAAACCTCTGCATAATTCATCATTTACAGCCAAGCGTATTATGTTTGTGCACCAAAAGAGAATCTACTTTTTTCTTTCAATGTACCTTTGTTCCCATTTTCTCTCTCTGGCGTCTATTGCCGTGTTGCTCTGTTCCTGTTCCTAGCCCAGAGTGCTTACATTTCAACTCTGGACGTACCTACGTATAAATTGCATTTTCAGATTGCAGACCACTCTCAATTTCATTCTTTCACATCAGACTTCACATATAGGCGTACATTAGATTATGCATATTATGAGTCTGGCAGTAGTAGTGGTAGAATGGGCACTATATCGATCCAGTTGGTCCTGTTTTTTTCCGTGTGGTTTTTATGATGATGGTACCGGAACAAAAAGTCGTGCAATAATACCATGAACCTTTCATATAAAAACTCTACGTTAAGGTATGAAAAGAAAGTGCTCTGCACCATCACGAATGGTTCTCGCGCTATTTGTTTCATGATGTCCAAAACTCGTATTCTTTCAAATCGTATCGTTAGCTTTCTAAATCGACAATCCTTGTATTTGAGTACATTGTGCTGCTACAAATCACATAATATCATATATATATTTTTTTCCATTTGCCTTCATTCCTACACACTTTGAAGATTATTCTGCTTTTTTCGCAGAGATCCATTAAAGTATTACGTATGCGGATCTAGAAAGCAGCAACGTGACGTTTGCTTTATCCTTCTATTTTTACTTGATGTCTAGTTTTTTTCACGTTTCTTTGTCGTAGTCACAACAGCTTAATGATTACCCATAAAGTTTATAGACACGTTCAGGAGTCAGCAGTCAGTGCTTTACGAGGACTGATTGACACACTTGCCATTAGAATGTGTACATGTCTCTTTACTTGGATTTTCATGTACGTCGTACGTATCTTGAGCTGATTATCGCTTTACACACCACACAAATCTATGGCCTTGCTTAAGAGCACGAGTGAACGTGATCTCTTATGCAATTTGCTTTCTTTTTAATCATGTTTAGTCTCGTGTGTATAAGTAAAGCTACAATGGCAAATAAGATGGAATGCTGAAAATCCAAAAGCAATTTAAGTAATAAAAGTACTTTAGAAGAGTTAAAAATCGCCACTTTTCAAGATCAAAAGTAGATGAGCTGAGGTTTTCCTGTATTGGAAATGGAAATGCACGTAGCTTGTAGCTATTTTGCACTTCTCTTGCTCTTTTCTTTGCAGTAGATTTATAGGCACTCTTTAAATATTTTATCTGCAAGCTGTATATATTAAAATTGATTCACTCAGTTACACTTGGCTGCCTCTTCCTGTCACTCTTGTTTGCGTTAATTAATGTTCTACAGGGGAGGGAAGGGAACATATATAGTCAGAGCTTAGCTACTGCTGTTTTGCAGAATGCTAGGTTATAGAGTCCTACTTGCTCTCCCCAAAAGTAATGAAATTATTGGAAAGCTAATGAATTAGCTGTCCTCCCACTGCAGTTGTAGGTCAAAGCTAGCACATTAGTTGGAATACAGCAAAGCTCTCTTTTGTTGGAAAATCGCTCTTTAATATAAGATGTTTTAGTTAATTAAAGTTGCCCATTTCGTTGTACTTAATGTTAAGGAATCACCTTTTAATCAATTGATTTGACTAAATTATAATTATGCGTATATAACTAAAAACCCAGTGTAGCTTGGTTTAAATTCCCATTAAGTCACTTACCTTTACAGTGTCAGTCCCTCGTAGCAATTTTCCATTATTGTTCTCGCAAAGTCACTCAAGAAGCTTAACTAAATTTATTCTCTTGTACTTTCCTCCTTGCTAAGATCACAATCGATAAATGTATAAGAAATTCTAGAAATAAACCCTTTTGTCCAGCAAGTGAAATTAACTTTGCAGACAAAGAAAAATTGGCTCGACACAAATAATCCAACAACAGCGATTTATCTTATATGTATTTCTATAGTATGCTTATTCAGGAATAGGGCGCTCATTACCCCAAAAAAATCTGAAAATCTATTTTCAGTGAAAAAAACTGCCTATAATGGAGTAAGCATTAACCTTAGTCAACTATGAAACTACAATATGTACAGTTTAAGTTTCACCTTTCTAGTGCCACAACAAAGACTGCGGTGACGATGATCACCACCACTGGCACCACTTCTAATAATAACTGAAAATATTGGAGTAGCAACAAGCCATTCCTCATCTGCTGGGATCCTTGCCATAGCGAACCTCCAGCTGATGTGTGGAGGGGCTTCGTTGAGCAGCCCAAAGTCGTTGTTTCCTCCTTGTGCCTTGCCATCAGAGCCCGAGAAAGCCATGCATTTCCAACGCCAAGCAAAACAGCCTATTATACATTTGCTTCTGTAGTGTTCATGAAATATCCCGAGAAAGGTAAGGGCATGTGTATACGGACCACGGAGCTCATACAAGAGAACCGATTTCATTCCGACGTTATTTCTCGGGAAGGCAAGGAGGAAAAACAGTATGCATCATGCATCAAACCCATGCAGTGGCAATAGCAAGGCAAAATGCTGTTGTTAGCTGCTACGACGTTAGTTCTAGGGAAAATAAGTGGCAAGAAAGCAGCCAGAGTATAGGCTCCTTTTTATAACATGCATTATGTATGATTTTATGTATGCCTATAATAATATGATAACGGTGTTGTGTAACGGTACATATACATAAAAAGGAGAGTCGCTATAAATGATAAGATGTGTGTGTAGTTTGTAGTAGTGTGATATTGATGTTCCCATACTAGGCCGTACATATTCCAAATGGAAGGAATAGAACTTTCCTTTGCATTTGGGGAAAGCGTTCCTGACATGACGATGCTGTTGGTTGGCTGGTAGGTAGATGCGTACACGCTAGTCAAAACTTTAATGTTAGTTTTGGCATTACATTACATCTCTCTGGTTTAGTATACATAGACCATGGAGTGTGAAATGAAATACTACGGACTGCTGAAGTAACGTAAATCCGCGGAAAAAGGTGTAAAATCTGGTCCTTCTGAGTACATATATATTTCCATACATTTCTCTGTCGCTCTTTTTGTGGACACAGCATTACTAAGCGTTTTAGCAAGAAGTGTGTGTTACTTGCGTACTTACCTACTTGAAACGACGACGACCCTTCCCATTCTTTAGGGACAAATTTGGATCACGAAGCAGTCGAATTTTTAAAAAATGGAATAGGCGCATGCCTTACATTGAACGGAAAGATGGGCAAAGTAAAGATGTAGCAACAGGAAAGAGGAAACGACATTGCAAAAAATACAGCTGCAAAATATGACGTAATGATGATGATGGCCCTAATTCACTCTTTGATTTTCATTACACTTTTGGTATAGGGGAAATGTAAAAAGTGATGCTACATTTTTTACAATGGGAAATAAAAGAACAGTTGAGAAAGGGTTTACAATCTACATAATAACTATATGATCTTAGACATGAATGAACAAACTGCATAAGGCTTGTCAAACATGGCCAAGGAAATGTATGTACCTACATGCATTCGTTAGACTTATGTCTTTTTACTTGGTGTATTTATTCATTCTTATGCAAAAAGTGGAGAAGAAAAGAGTTTGTAAACGAGTGAGTACATATTTTGTTCTCATAATATTCTCTTCTTTTGACACGGGTACTGAAAAGTTGCTCACAGTGAAAAGTTTTCCCTCTGATAAAATACGCAAAATTAGAACCAAAGAAATAAGAAGTACACACAATAGGAGCTGGGAACTTGTGTGTATTCCAAAGGGTCCAATTCAAATTATAGCCGTCTCCCTTACTGGTTCGTCAAGACACTGGCTCGGGCTTTTAAGAAAGAAGAGAAAATGCTAATCAAAGTTGAAGATGAAATGGAATGCGACGTATCTTTGAAATTACTTTTCACTGTTGTGATATTTTCTGTTTTGTGCACACATTGCACAAAAGCATATAATAGAGGTACATGAACAACTTATTTTATTGTTGAAGCCGATTTTATCCAACAAAACTTTCCCTTATCCGTTTAATTTATTATTAGACAATAATAATATGAATCTATGCTAATGGTTAATGACATTTACTGACGTAAAATTACTTTTTTTTCTTCCTTTCCTACTTTGCCCTCGTTGTTTCATCCGCAGATGAATTTCTACTACGTATGTAAGGGTAAACATTTTTGCTGGCATTTTTGTGCCTGAAAGGAAAAAAAGGTTGTGTGGGAAGCAAATAGGAAAAGAATTGTGTTGAAAATACACGGATGGAGAAGCACAGACGTTCAACGTCAGGGGCTACCGAGTTACCTAGTTCTCTCAGTATGCTCTCCGTCTCTCCTGTGATCTTCCAGAGATCTCACAGCATCTGAAGGCAAGATACGACCCGTGTAACCTTGCTGATTACTATGTGAGCTCTGAGTTCCAAAATGAATAGGATATGTCGGTAGATGGGAATGGAAAATATCTCTTTTCAGATTGCTTATACCCACATCGCAGCCGAGCCTAGTAAATATGCGGTTTCCACTTACATCCTTACCTTGGCAAATTGTGTTTTGAGTTTTCTTTGGGGGTACTATGCCGGGCTTAATACCCACGAGGATGACGTATTGTGTGTAGCCACACGTGTGTGGAACATGATAGTTGTTTTATCGTCGTCGATAGAAAGTTGGGACGGAGGATTATAGCATCCCATACAAATTACTATAAAGACAAAGAGGCGAGATCAAGATATGTAAACTTTTATCCTAGTGAAGGAACATAATTTACGAAACAAAATGCTGTATATAATATTCCACCAGATGCTGTCGCAATCAGAGGAGCCAAAATATGGGTTAATGATTCACAAAGACAGAGTGTGTAAAATAGATTTTAACTTTAGTCGAGTTGACGTTCATTCGTGTTTAAAATTTTATTTTTAAAATACTGTAATTTTAAAGATGTATGTATCGTTCCTTTCTTTAGCACATGAACATTTTTTATTTTCGCCTTAGTATAATGACATTAATGGCTCACTCGGTGGACATAAAGTAAGTAACAAGGAAAGTAGGCTCCATTGCTTTTCATTTTCACCTTGTCATTGCGATTTACTAGAAAGATCATCTCACGGATATTTTTATAGTCCGTATGTATTCTAGCTGGTAGCTACGCTGGTTTAACAGGTTTTAGTTGGTCTGTTTTGAGAAAAGTGACATTTGAAAAGGACCAGCAACAAAGTTTTGCAAATATTCGAAATACCATTAAATGTTCAAAAGGACACAAAAAGTAGTAGTTGTTTTCAACTAAATAAATATTTTTCTTTCCATTAAATATAGAACGTGCGAGACGATCGTACTTGAATGTAATCTAATAAAATCGTGACAAATAGCGCACTATATACATACTTTAGGAAATTTAAGTATCGCATTCTCTCTGATAGTATGTTGCTTCGTACATTCCAACCAGACAAAAGGTCATCTATTTTTCAAAATGAGAGATAGCGATGATAAAGGAGGACAACGAAAGGGGATAAAGTATGTGCATAGATACAAGCTGGGAAACATCATCACACGAATTCATTCTCATCATTTTATTCCTTTGAAAAATACATATATTCAGCCACACAAGTAGGATGATGCAACGATGAAAGTTGAGTTTGTCAAGAAAAGAAACGAATGCGAATGTTGAAAGTTCATAATAGAGCTTTGGAACTGGACCAACAGGAGACGAAAATAAAATCATTATGCCTCATTATACATACTTAACCCATGTACAGCGACGATGACGTTTGCTAACTGGTGTTTACAAGAGTTGGGTAGGGGTAGTACGATGAGCATCTTTACAACTGACAGATGCAGATGACAAGATATACATCTGCAGACGAAAAGTACGTACGTATCTATACAAAAGCGAAATCATTTACGCACACATACGTATTTCATATATTATAACGAAAGTTCATTTCGCAAGTACAGTTTCCAAAAACCTTCAAAAGTTTGAGCGTCTTTGAGAGAGTAGTATGCAAAAATTGTACAAGAGCGCTGACTTTTTGTGAGAGTGAGAAAAGAAGCTTTTTGTTCTGTAGCCAATAATGTTGAGTTGAGTTGGTTTTATGTAAGTCTATGGGTTTGTTATGCAAAACGACTTAATTAAGCGGTGCATATTATGTGTAATCATCCGGCATAATGACGCTTTAAAAAGGACTGTAGAAATGCATCTTGATGAATGCACGTCACTGAACTTGAAAACCCAGTGCTTGCACTGCGCGTGTCTCACTTTTTCGGCAGACGGCATGATGTTATGTACGAGCATGATTAAATTGGCAAAAAATTGGCAATTACTCTTCCGAATGGATTATAAAGTCTCTTTTATTTAAAAAATGTGCAGAAACGCGATTTTTGGCGGATGTAATCAAAAGATCTCTGTTTCTGGCATGATTTTTTCTTTTATCAAAGACAAGGAAGAGAAGAGACGCGGCTTCCTTCTAACATTGCTTGTATGTATGTGCATTAGTACTTTCTGTGAGAAACTACTATTTTATTGATTTTATCATTTTCAAAATGAATACCCCATTCACACATTTTACTTTTATATTAGATTACTTTTTAAAGCTTTGAATTAGCAGAGAAAACTTATCTACAATATACCTTATGTAAAGAAGAAAAAAACTTGATATATTTATTGCATCGATAAACTTTCAAACAGTTTCTCATTTCAAATAATTAATGCTTTATCATAAAATACAATTTATATACATATTTGTACACTATTATTGAAAATATTAATTCATTAATGTATAACATTTCAAGGTATTATATTTTTTAAACTTAATAACCTCTACTTTTCGAGTACAAAAACAACACAAACCTAATCATGTCATAATATGTCAGCAAGTAATGTGATAACGCTTTTTAATGTCATTACCAATCTCATTTAAGTAAATTTTGAGGCAAGTACTGGTATTAACACAGTGTGAGTGCTGATACAACTCTGTAGCGCTGCGTAGTAAAATGTAACACAAAGGATAAGTGTTGTGTTATGTAATGTATTTCCTATTTTTAAATTTGTAAATAAATGCATTCTCTTTTGTTTTCAGTTCTGCTGTAGAATGTTGAATGATTGCTTCGACTTGATTATTCTGCCCAAAGTTTCCAATGTTTGTTGAAGAATGAAACGAGCTCTGAGTGGCGTTTAGAGCAACTAGGCATATTGTATGTAGGCAAGTGTATTTGCAGTAATATTGTTTTTACTTTCAACGATGGTTTTTAAGACAAAAAACAATACGTCAATGTAGCTACTGTCAACGATCGTTCACAAATTGGAGTTCTCAAGGCTGAACAAAGTTGGGAGAAAGGGTAAATATCTTTAAACTATTTATGTAGAAAACATTATAATGATGATATTGTCTATCGCTTACATTGTATTTTGCTTACGATATTCGCAAGTTACAAATGTGTGCATTAGAATACCGCATGCTGTATACTATCATAAAATCAGTGTATCCATTATGTCAATAGAATATTATGTATGTTTGATAAAAAACGAGAAACAAATGGAGTTGATGGGTTTACTATACATTTACTCTGTTATCTGTAAGTACATTTACTCCTTCGTCATCATTCCATCTTCATTATCTGTAAAATTGAATAAATAATTAATAATTTCTTCATCCTGTGTTGGTTGGAACGCTGCAGCTTTCTTTTTTGTTTCTAGTATTCGCTCTTCTTGCTCCGTCGTTGTGCCCTCTCTCTGATGCCATTCTGCTTCAAAAAGAGTTTTGAACGTACGAACCGTTAAGTTTTTAAGGGCGTCAGTATGAAATGAAAATTGTTCATTTCTAATTCGAACCGGGTGAAGATATGCATCCCAATCTAAATTCAGAATCATGTATGACATACTCAGAATGAAAAATGCATAATTAAAAGCAGTTTTCATTAATGCTTGTAGTTGGGAAGGTTAACGCGATTTTTACATACCTGGCATAACATACAAGGCCACCTCGTTTCTTCTTGGAGCCTTCCCGTTCCTGATGCCATCATCAGTTTTGTATGGAGTGACACGATGTAGCGGAGCCGCAATTCGGCCATTTGACAAAATTAATGTGGACCATCCCCACATCAGAACAACCTCACTTGTTGCTGGGACAGACACCCATCTCCGATTTTGGAAAACTTCCAGTCCACCTTGAAGTCTATCTTGAAATATGAGAGTGAAAGTAGACATGTCCCGGTGTGCCCCACACCGCTGGTGCTTTTCGCTGACGGGGAAATAATCCACAAGTCGGAGAGTTTGGTTCATTCCATAGTGAATTCCTTCCAGTTTAGAAGAAGCCTTTGAAAACCCATCTGTGATTACCCCTGCTGCTAACCGAACAAGTCGTGGAACAACATTTAGTTGCAGGTCGTTAGAAAATTGAAGAATGTCATACGTGTCTGTCCATGTAGTTGAAAGGTCTATTTTCTTTTCATTAATATCCTTAATTGTAGAGGTGGACAAATCAAAGATTACTTTTTGATCGATAGACTCATCAGTGAAAGCTTTGCACTTGTAATGCCCTCTAGTTTTTGGACCAAGTTTGTTGAGCAGCGATGGATCTTTATACAGTTCACAAAATATATTACGAACAGACGACATTGGCACGGACACATTCATATCTTCAATTAACATAACTCCTTCATCCGCTGCGAGCATTTGCGCCACCAAAGTAGAGTCAGAGGACTTCCAGGATATCACTGGAAATGGACAAATTGTAGTACTTGTCGAAGTTGTAGCAAGTTGTACTGACAAATTATCCTCCATTTTAGAAATAATTTGAAGATATAACCATAAATTAGTGATGATCTAAACCAACAACGCTTTAATTCGTTTAATCGATATTACTCAGTAATACTTGTAATTTTCAATTCTCTACCGTTTCAAAACTGTTCGTATATTATGAATAACTTTAACCATTGAAGCGAATATAATTTTATGGTATGATTTTGTTTGCTCCACAATTACAACTACTTAATATGTCTGAGAAACTTACAACATAGCTCGTGCATTTATACATAAAGAAACCAATATTATGTGTATGAAATCATTGCAACGTAACAGAATAGGATTACTTCATTTAAGACCTATTCGGGCATAAAGATTATGAACATGAACATGTCGTCTGGTGATTTCTCTCTGCGGATTTCGGCTACAGTTATGTGGAGTTAAACCAATTTCACAGTTGCAATTTTCTTACATGTCTTTCATTCATCTCGGTGCGTCGACTAAGCATCATGGTCATGAAATGAAGGTTTATAGTATAGTCAGCCAAAGCATAAACATTTTTATGATCGTTCGTTGGAGCAGTTGCCTTCTCAAATGACATTCCAGAGGATCTTGTGTCTAGTTTAGTACAACACTGAACAAATTATACAGATAATATGATATCAACGTTTTAGCTACATATGTGTGTATTTTTAATTATACTTCATGGGTTGATAGCTTGATCAGAAGTCGGTACTGGCTTAACAATGAGCATATTTATGGAATGTACAAAAAAATGTGTAGGTGAATGTTTCATTCTATGTACATTTAAGTTACTGTTGCCATTCATTTTGTTAATTTTTTTCACGGAATAATACAAGATTATATATATAAGTAAGGTATTTTCAACGTTTCATTTTACCCCATAATGTAAGGTGCACATTATTAAGGTGCAATGTGACTTTTCGGTACACTATATGTACTAAACACTAAAGAAAAGTATGCACTATATGTGTTTGAAATGAAAATATATGTGTTTCAATTTATTAACAACTTACAAGAAACTATATTTTTAGTAAGATTATATTTTTCTGCCCAAGTATGGCTGGCTACGATTTGAGTATTTATTTTCTACTCCTTACATTCCTTGTCACACCGGACGGACCAGTATTTTTGCAATGCATTCTATTGAAACTGTAAGCAAACATTTAACTATGGTTCGAGCGGATGGGACAGAACAGACAAAATTCTGGAAGGAACGCCACCTGATCGACATTCACCGGACACCGATTAGCATACATTATTAACCAGCTATCGAACTTTCTAGCAATCAATGGTGACACTTTCTCTCCTTTCTTTCCACCTTCTTCTTGTCTTTCATCGCTCCTTGTTTGGTATCCGTTCTGTATATCCTCGTGCACACGTAGAATAACAGAAAACGATAAGTAGGAAGACGTAAGAGGTTCCGAATATTTCTAACGTACTGGATATCTCTTTTGTTACCCATGTACGGTGAGGATACACAGAAGTGGGTGATGTTCAACTCAAGAAGTAGCAATTTTCCATGCTTTTTAATAATCAGTTGAAGTAGAAGTAATGGAGGAAGAATGCAGAGTTATATGTTATGTTCTTTATAAACGTACATATGAGGTACCAATTTTACAATAATGCAGCACTCGCGTACTATGCTTCATAAAAAGTGGACCGAACGCAACAGTCCCAAAAGGAAAACTTTTCTTTTAAGTTGTTTATCACATCGATGAAATAACATTTACTCCAAGGACTGCTGCTACGTGTAAATTTTTTGCAACACGTCATTTTAAAGCTGGAGTTCAAAGGTTTATCAAGCTGTGCGGGGTCTGAAAAGGAAGAAAACTCGTTGATTGCACACACAGATTTCGGAATATGAATTTGCGTGGGATGTGTGGTTACAAGGTATAGTAGTTCATATTAGTAGAGCCAGAAGACAAGTAAACACATTATTACAACTACAACTGGGATTCAAAATGCCAAATTTGAAGTTACTGACTTCAATATGTGTGTTCACATTTGCATCAAGTATCATTGGCCAAGTGAAGGTATGTAATTGTGTGGGCAGATTGAAAATAACTCATAATAATAGGCTTTCCAAGTACAGCCTAAAACAGTTTGATCGCAACCAGAAGAATTTTCATAAGTCATATTTTATATATATTTTACATTTATAGACAATGGAAATGCCTGAGTACGATGACTATCCAAGCGAGCCGGAACCGGATCGGGATCCTATGATGGATCGGGATCCTATGATGGGACGCCCGGATCCGTATGGCCATCCCGATTATGACGACTATGGAGGGCGTGGAGGTAGAGGAGGTAGAGGAATCGCAAAGAAAAACGAGGTGGTCGTTGGGAGAAAACGCTTTAAGTTGTATGAAAAGAAGAGGCTCAATTTCAAAAGGGCTAAGGAATTTTGCAGGAGAAAGGAAGGAAAACTTGCAGAAGGTATGTGTGGCATTTACTTGATTTTTGTCATTTATTTTGTGTTTTCTTTTCCAAATTACCAGAAAGCAGTGTTTCCTCATTTCAAAAGTAGCATTATTTTGTCACACGTTTAGTAATGCTTTTTAATACACGTGTAAGTAATATTTGCATATTATGACACGACATAAGTAGAGAACATCTGGGCTTAATATTTTATTATTGACCTACCGAAAGTAAAACGGTGTTTTCACAGCAATATTTGCAATGGTTTGAGGAGGGAGAGAAACGTCTACTAAAAAGACGCTTGTAGGAGTTGACTCTAGGGGCACAGGCACGCTGCGTATGCCTCGTGTATATAGGCTGACTGAAATGTTTTTCATTGCTCGCTCAAGTGTTAAAAATATTTATGCTAAATATACTTAAAGGAAAAACCGTAGCTATAATCATAAAGATTCACTTTCCTCGGTACATGATCTCGGAACGTGACGAAACTAGTTGATGCTTATACAAATAAACATGTCAACAAACAAGGGAAACGCAAACAGCAAAAAATGCTCACTGAAGTGTTTCAGTTCAAATGTTTAATCAGTTAGTATATAGTAGCGCAACACACACACATATGTACATGTGCAACGGACAATCGGCATTTTCTACACGTACTTAAGACATAGCATGCGAAATATATGTATGTACGTAACAAGCATTAGTGTTACATTATTTGAATCTAGCTGTGAATAATTTAATAAGAGATGTAATGTAACGAGGCTCTAATGATGTTTCTGCCTGACCGTATTTACAAAGCAGTAGAAAAGTTGCGTACTCTCCATATCGCTAGATTGTGTGTACATATGTCAAAAAGTACTTAAAAAGAAGGGGAACGAAAAATTATCATATCCCATATTACATTTTTATCAATCCAAGTGGAAATAGAATTTGAGATGAGGGGCAATGCTAGATGGTTGAAAATGAAACCAGAAAGAAGACTAGTTGTGTGTTACATTTATCATTGACGGAGAGGACGGTATGGTGCATAGGAAATTGTGTCGTCCCACACGGCATTCTCCCACACACGTTATGCTACATTTTCTAGAAAGCAACAAAGTTGTAATAATAAATGATACATATTGCATGTGTTTTTATGTTTCAAGATTGTTTTGAAACATCAATTTTAAAAATGAAAGATAAAACAAGTGAGGCATGTATGATACGGATATAAGACTTTACAGTAAAAATAGTGCCCGACCACCAACGACATAATATTTGATAATTTTAATCTATTTATACGGTGTAATGTTACGTACATGAAAAAGTGGGCAAAGAAATGAAAATATGATTAATTAAATTTGTTTCTCGAAAAATGTTGCACAACCCGCGCAGCGAATTCACTTGAGGAGATGCGAAGGTTGGAAAGTCTTTTCATGAGAGCTAGAATGATTGGCATGGACGTATGGGTTGGAGCAGACAAAAAGAAGTGGAAAAAACATTCCATGAAGGAAGTTACCCATCCAGGACTTAACTTGGATAAGGCTGGAATGGAGAAAGCTGGAATAAAGGCTTCATTAGTGTAAGTACCTTAAGCATGTAGACGTGTGTATATTTGTGTTGATTAATTCACGGTATTTTTTCTGACAAAATTTCGACTTTGAGGCTGCCAGTTTATTATTCTTATTCACTAAAAATAACACATTTTGGGCAAATCTTCTTTTGCACCATTTGTTTTCAATGTCACAACTGTCAGTGTGCCACTTAATCATAAAGGACAGTATCCACATGTCTAATTCTATAGACGTGTTTACCTACATACGCATCTAAAATTCTACGAATCTTAATCGACTGTTTCATCGTATTCTAGATGCGTAATTAGTTTGCTTTTATTGAAAACATTTTTGTTACTATAAACCTACATGTAGGTACTCATGTTATGTTCCTATTAAAACATTTTGCAAAAACAGTTCTTTCTTACAAACATTTCAAAAGCTTTTCTCTTCGGTACATACCTATGTACTTTACATAATCTTACATTAGTAGATTATGATGAAAAATAAGTAAACTATATGTATATTATGACGAATTTCAAATTTGGTACAAGGGCAACTAAGCATAAATGTCACCTTTTGATTTAGTCGCACTCATTCCTGAGTAGCGAGTACTGATTGTGTGAGTACTTACCTCAGCTAGCTACATAAATGATGTTTGGTTCTAGCCAATCTGTACTGCGAAACTGGCTTATTTTATGAAACATCTCATCATTTCGCCATATTTACATGATGTTAACAGCGCCCACACACACTTTCATGAAGGAAGCTGTTTTCCTCGTCCTAGAGTAGGCATATCCTATTTCCCTCAAGGCAAAAGGAAACGTCATTTCATTTCCCATCATAGCAGTTATGAAGCTTTCCAGGTGGGAAAGTGTGGTTGAAAGGAAAGTTACAGAGCTGCAAGTCACAAGTGGTTTGTGTTTGTGCTCTTCTCAAAGATGAGTGATTCAAATGGGCATAAAGTGAAACATGGAAAGTTTTCATCCACATCTTTGGTATCAAAATGTTTCTTTTTTGTTACTAAAGTAGGAAGTACTCTTCAGGCCAACTAACAGACTACACCTACTTATCATTCTATATGTAAATGATCCACACTCATGCTTATACAAATTATACATTCATGCTTCCAAGGTCGTTCCTACTTCACCTTTTCTCTTTCCATACTTTGTCATCACATTAGTATCTCCATCTTTCTCCGTGAAACCGTAGGAAGGAAATTACAATTGTGATGATTTTTTTCTGAACTGGCAAGATATATGAAGGACACAATAAATCCCTTAGCTGTACATGCAATCTTGCTGCTAAACTGGTGTTAAGTTCTTGTGCTGCGTTATAGTTCCACTATATAAAATATTATAGGTGACGCAGAAGCCATTGACTATGGCGCCATGCCACAACAGCACTACCGCAAGGGTGAAAAAAGAAATTGCTGTTTAAAATGTTTAATTGTAATTAAATTTAAATTCGGCTTTCAAGAGTCGATTGTCCAGTTAATTGTGAATCCATTAACACCAAATTCTACAAGTTTTCTCCACTTTTTGTAGGAAAATAGTCGTATTGATTTAATGCAAAAATGGTGAACAAAAGTACGACTATTTTCCTACAAAAAGTGGAGAAAACTTGTAGAATTTGGTGTTAATGGATTCACAATTAACTGGACAATCGACTCTTGAAAGCCGAATTTAAATTTAATTACAATTAAACATTTTAAACAGCAATTTCTTTTTTCACCCTTGCGGTAGTGCTGTTGTGGCTTGGCGCTGTCCTTTATGGCTTCTGCGTCACCTATAATATTATAAATGGGGGCACATTTATTCAAGACAAGTCCTTAACCCACAACTTAATATCCAGGACACACAATGATTTGAAAACAACATTGCACATTTCATGTAGGAGTAAATGTCAGGTCATCAGGGAATTATTACACTAATGTTTGTTAACTAGTCTCTGTATTTGCAGACAAGGTGATGATGATACATATTGGGCACAATTTTATTTTATCTTCGGTTTTATTAAATGCATATTCTATAGATGAAATACCCATTTTGTGGAGCTACATGACTGGCGAGAAAATTATAAGAGTGGAATACTCTTATTACCTACAAACACAGAAACCTAGAACCACAAAAAATATTTTTTATTTAATGGGAAATCCCAACGCTATACTCCGGCAGGACCGCGCTGACAGATATAGAGGCATTACTTGTCGAGACGGGAGTACAGAAACGGGAAAAGTTTAACGTATCCGTACGTACGACATGAGAGCAACATTTTGGCGTTTGATGCTGTTTTGATTTGTCAAAATGCAAAAGAAAACACTAAACGAACTGCTGGCACAGAATCGCTGAATTAGCTCTTTTCTGAGCTTATAGTAGAGTGAAGCTGGCTTTTGGCAATGAATGTAATATAAAATGCACTTGATACACACGCATCATACCTACAACATTTTGTACCGATATATGCATGAAATATTCATTCTAATTTTACTACCTATAGCTATGTTACTCATTGCCGTTTTTTGCAATTGCGATTTTATCAACAGGGGAGGTGGAATGAAGGAAATGTGTCCTGCTATTAGTCTGAGCACAAGAAATTTGGCTCCGGTGCAGTGCGCGTTTCCATTGCCATTCATCTGTGAGTATGATCGGAACCGGCCTAGGACAACCAGAAAGCCAAAGGGAAACTCCACTACCAAAGCGAGCAAGTCGAAGAAAAAAGACGGAAGAAGGAAGTTTCCAAGCAAGGATGAGATGAAAAAATGAACGAATCGAAATTGATAAAATCTCATGTCTTTTGATTTTAAAGTGATTATTTTTACTAACACATTACTTGCACCCGAAATTAATTAAGGCGTATGATCTGTATGTGTACATATATGTACAAAATGTGATGTGATAATTAACTATGGGTTTAATCGAAGTGTCATTCATTTGGCAGTAAGTTCATCTTTTGATTATTACACTCCAGATAAGACATACTTACATTGTACATGGGAGTTGGGGAACAATGAGAAAAAGAGTTAATTTTTGTTTGAAGCAAAGTAATATTTTTAAATTCCACAAGACGAAAATTATATACTATAAGTAATACTTATTCGAATACTATATAATTGTTTATATACTGTTGAGAGTATTTGCTTCTGAAATTACAAGTTGAATGTTTTCTATGTACGACCATTTAATGTTTTTATGAACAATTGCACTGTTTACCAATCAAGAGCTTAAACATAAAACATTACTTACAACAGGGTTTCGGTTTATTTTATTAAAAATATATATGATTTTGAACACGCATATTCTTTGTATATTTATCTTGATGAGAGGCACAATTATATTTCATGTAAAATTTTGGCTGCTTATTACATTTAAAAACGTCTATATATAAATCGTATTGACTGTATGTACTAAAATATGTTTGATGGGTTGATTTAAAATAAATTCTAAGCTAACGCCTGAGACCACTGCCTTGCCCTACATTTTCTAAATAGTCCTTAGCTTCATTGATTTTTGATGCTATGAACGGCGATCCTCCTCTATCAGGATGGTTGATAGTTATCAGTCTCTTATGGGCCTCCTATAAAGTTATTCACATTTATAACGAAAATTCATCAATGATGTATTTCTCTACATTTATCTAAATAATTTTTGATGCATAAATACAAATCGCACAAACCTTCACTCTGGCCTTGTTAGCATTTGGAGACACGCCTAAAATAAGGGACGCTTCTCGTCGGTTAATTTTGGAGTCAAATCCACCTCTATAATATTTGCTGGTACTGAAAGCTGTATCCAAGTTAGGCAAAGTCTTCATCGCTTCATTCATCTTTTGAGTCATATTGGGAGCCCTTCTCAGCACATATCGCCCTGCAAAGCCCACCACCGCAAGTCCAACGCCCGCCGCTACCACAGAACTGGCCTGGAAATACAAACGAGAAAGAGATGTAACATAATCTAAATATTGTGCTATTACTACCCCTTAGCACTCCCTTGACACTTGAAGCAGTCACATAAATACCCACGAAAAGTGTCGAGAAATGTCAAATCTTTCGTTATGCAAGCATACCTATTATAGTTTCTTACCATTGTCAATATGCTAGATGTTGATCAGATACGATGCGATGGAGCACGGAAGTAAAAAAACGGCAAGTGTTCGAATAATTGACGCTATGAGTTAATTTCCAATTATTATCGTTTTAACAGGTGTACCAAGGAGGTTGGTTATATCTTCATACTGGAAACCTAATAACGAATCACTTTACAAATAAGAATTCTGTCAATCTATATACGAGGAGAAAGTCAAAGCCGAAGTCCTTTTGCCCACTTTGATCTGATTTCTGATTTATTGAATTGAAAGTAAAAGCACTTACTCTTACTGCGGCATAGAATGATGGAGAATGGACAAACATGTGTTTTTGTGTTTTTTAAGCATGATGTAAGATGTACAGCACCCGTGATCATGAATAAAATGTGCTTGCTGCAAAGGGAATCTTGGGTTACCCCGTCCAAAGCTAAAAGCCAAAAACTCGTTATCCAGCGCAGCGTCAGCGTCTCTCCTCTAGTCCATTACCTAATACACAATGTACGCTAATACGCTTCGGTATGAAGCGTAAACTGAAAGACATTAAACTGCTGTTTATCATCAACATGGAGAGATTTTTATAACAATGCATACTATAATTTTCATTTGCCCTGCTCTGGAAATGGATATATATTATGTACATGAAATGAAAATTATCATCGTGCATTGCATCTATATCGGTCACATAGTCATGTCATGCCATTTTCAGTCATTTCATTTTATGTATAATCAGGGCTATTTCTCGAACAACTTATTACATTTTTTATCTCATGCTTTTTAGATGCTTTTGGATAATGACAATATTTTGTCTGTATACATATAAAGAAAAAATTTTCGATTACAAACACTAAAGTTTTGGCTATGATACGTCATCTTCGTTTATTTCTCGATTGGTGCAATTGTTGATTTCTGAAAGCAGTTAACAAATATTTTCTACTTGCACATATTTACAAAATACAGGTTTTACAAACTTACAAAGCTTTCTGTACATTTTTATCATTATAGTGCTACAAAATGACTACGAGGCAAATCCGTTTGCTCAATTTGACATGATATTCAAATGTATGTGGTGGAGGGAGGGCAAAACTGATAGTGACAGGTTTTTTATTACAAAGATCACTAACAAGTATACATAGTCCGTAATCCGTATATAACCAATTACTAACTACTTATAATCATACATTAACATTTTATTTTCAATCTATACTAGACACAACTGTCTACATAAATAAATATCTACTGAACCGTAAAAACATCACATCAATTTTTACATAATATTATAATATTAATGACGCTTCTGCATCTTTAGTAGTTATTGCTAAATTAACAGTATCAATTTCGACTAATAAACCCGCTATCTTCATAAGGATCTATTTTACGTTTAGAGAAAAGTCCCAGAAATTGGGCGGATGATGTTGTGTGTTGCCATTTATTCAGATTACTCAGTGAGTGTAAGAAATCATAGCTATCTATTGAAACTAATTGCTCCACTATATCCCTTAATGATCTGTACTAAAATGCCAACATTGGCACAGAAGAAAGCAATGGACTCTAACCACACGTAAATGAAGGTGTTTCGTCCCTCAAATTCAAGATAATACGCCGGCAACAACCACGATATTTGAGCAAAATACCAAATGACAAATAAAATTGTGGCATGTGTCCACTTCATTTTTAATTTCGGACCCAGAACAGGAATCAGGCTTAAATACCAGAGGAAATACTGGGACGTGCATACCTTGTTGAAGATAACAAAACAGTAGGTTTGAATGAACATGACAAATACAAGATCTTTGCGAGTTGTAAATAAGACGGTGACCAATGTGATAAGAAACGCTTGTGGGAAGAAAGATAAAACTTTTAGGAGCAGGCCAATGGTCCCCTCCACACTGTTATTCAAGTACAGCAAATAAAAATAGAGGGAGAAATTATGACGAATATCTTTTCTAGTGAGATGGTAAAAGTAAGTCTCTTCTAAAAACTCATTTCCGTACATCCAGTAACAAAGAACTGTGGGCAAAAAGAATCCTACAAAAGAAGAAAGAACCAAAATTAACCGAGGCTGGGTGTAAGTTAACACATCGTTTAAAAGGGACAAACAAAATGTTTTCAGATTAGTTGCACTCCTTCGAGAAGCCTGACTAGTTGCTTCCCCTAGACACAAATACAAGGGCAGACAGTACGTTACTGGATAGATTTTAAAATGAACAGCAAACCCATAAACCAGCCCACACAACATGTAAGTCTGTTTCAAAAACAAATACAACACAGCAAGCACCAAACACAAGATTATAGATTCTGAGCTTCCTCGACTACAAATTACAATGGGCAGGGGATTGAAAATCCAAAGGTAAGTGCATTTCCGAGCGAGCGCACGATCGTTTCCATTTTCATGCAAGACGATTAAGTAGATTAGATAACAGGCAAGGATATCAAAGAGACTGAAAAGGATTTTCCCGTAAGAATCCCAGGAAGTAGTGATGTTAGGGGTGAGCAACCAAGCCAAAACAGGTGTGTACCGGTATGTCTCCCGCTGATAAGGTGACTGCCCCTCGACCACGTATGCGGCAGCGTCCGTGTAAACTCTGTAGTCGATGTCGGTGTATTTAACATCGTTGTACGAATCATGATGAAGACCGTAACCGATGGCCAAAAGGCGAACAATGAGTCCTGCGCATAAATCCCGAGCAATCAAAAGTGCGCCCATCTTTCAGCTTGTTGCGTTTTTGGAATCTTACTATTCTTGCAAACAATTTGTTTCTGATAATTAAACTAAATACGACTAGAATGTTTCTTGGCTGCATTGACTAAACACTTTCGAAAGGCATTAAATTCTTTTTCACACTGATTCATTTTGGGATCATCAGTCTGAACTACACATTTAGCATACACTGCACCTTCACTCGAACATTCTGCTAAATAAGTTGGATACAACTTTAAGCGTCTTTTTGCTTTCAATACGGCATCCATTTTTAGCGAATATATCGTTCTTTAAGCTTTTCGGGGGAAAACTATAGTGAATTAGTTGCGATTTTTCACATGTTCGGCCATCCTGGCTTTCATAAGAGCTAACTTTTCTTCCTTCTTTTCTGCCTCTTCTTTCTCACGTTGAATTCTTTCTCTGAATTGTTGCACTTTCGTCTTTCCACTTGCTATTTCACTGGGCCACATGGTACTTCTTGGATCCACATATTCAGGAGGTCTGGAAGAGTAAAACAATGCAGATTAAAAAATTGTTTAAAATGTTCCAAATCGCTGTTTGCCTCTAAATAGGTATAATATACGTTTTGATTATATACTTTGTGATGACTTACTCTCGTAAAAAGTAGTAAATTGGAGCACTATAGACAATGCAAAATGTCAAAAATGCTCCTCCAAAGATAACTCCTCTTCGATAACGTTGCCAAAATGGCAACTGCGAGACAAAACTCTTTTTCGGTTTGAAATTTTGGTAGTTCTGCTTACTTCGAGCACTGGCAACACGATTTGGAGTACTAATAGTTTTGTTAATATCTGGGGTGGACATTATATACTTTGACTTCGTGTATACAACACCTTGTTTGTTACAGTTTATGTTGGAGATGAAAATTGATTTCTTTCAGCGATTCTGCAAAAAACAAAAACACGTTATGTATTTATGAAAAACACATTCACTTATGTAACAACGATGATCTATTTACTTAATTCCTATTTATTTGAAGTCTGTTCTTGTTGTTTCTGCCTTTCTTCAATACGCTTTCGCAGTTGAAATTTGAAACCGTCGCATGAAGAAAAATTCTTTGATGCATTAATTTCACAACAATCTAGCATCGCTTCAATCGCAGTCTGACAGGCGTCTTGTTGGTAATTATTTTCTAAAATATAACACATTAAATGCATATACGTCTTTCCTGGACGCTCAATCTAGAAAATGCTCTGAAAGGTCTTCGAAAGTGATGAATGTAGCTAGCTAACGTTTAACGTACTTTGCAAACACACTTGAATCTGACAAGCGTAAGGTTGACACTCATCAACTCCACGTTTCCCCATAGCTTATTTCTTCAACGGCCACTAAAATAGTTTTCTTTATTAATCTTTTTTCCACTCACTTGCAGCTCAAAGGAATTTTAAAATGTTGGCACACATTAATTACTACTATGTATTACATACATACCTTTATGAATTGAATGAAACCATTGCCATGAAGAATGGCAGCACCGCCACCTGCTCCTCCTAATCCATCAACCAGTCAGTCAGGTCCTGTGAAGGGATTTCGAGCCCTGTGGAAGAAACGAAGAAAAATCTTTAGCCTCTTGAATGGCAAGTGCAAAAGCATATGCAAAATTCGTCATTGTTTAAAAATGCTAGAATACTCCAGCAATTCCAAACACAAGCTGGAAACTAACAAACATCATCCCTTTGATCTTTCCAATTTCCAATAAATGCCCGAAAGTTAAAAACAGTAAATAAAAATTAAAGTATACATACCCCACCTATATGGCTGTTCTCTTTCCTTTCCTTTCAGTAATTGAAGAACTCCACTCCACAGAGAAGCTTGCCTAAAACATCCCACAAGAAAGGGCATGGAGTTTATTGGAGTTCCAGAGTCGTCGGAAGTGATGTAGATAGTTGGAAAGATGTAGTACCAGAGATAAACTGTATCTCTCCAGACTCCCGAGCTATTTTGGGAAAAATGAATACGAGCCGAAAGGCGGAATCAGAGAGGCAGCATGAGAAACCCTGCAAAGATAAACGATGGGAGAAAAAGTTTCACAAAACGAGTACAGAAACAATACAAAACCCGGTGAAAGCCGACAAAGAGAAATGGTTCCCAAATTGTGCACCTTTTTTTAGCTACTTTCACTCACGTTGTTATTTACACACGAGAGAATGGAGAAAAAAAATACCGAGATGATCAGATTTCCAGCAGCTTTTTGTTTTGTTATCCAGCCAGAGAGAGAGAGAGAGCCTGCGGCTCCTATTACATTTGAATTAGTGGTAGTCCAAATCCTCATCACAGATGGCCCCGTTTCCTGTCACTCCACTTATATTTCTCACAGCCGTCGGCTACTGCTCTTGCATTGCCTGATAGAAACAAAGACCACCCAATTAGCTCCCAATTTAATTGCCATTGTCCCCCTCACTCCCGTTCAAATCATACTCCTCACCATGCAATGCAAATGACTATGGCGTCATATTGTCAGAATGAGTTATCAGTGTCGGATAAGCACTGAAAATGTAATGATTTTTGTTTCATGAAAACCCGATTCTGGGAACGGTGCTGAGGGAGATGGAAAGGAGCAGGTTATTTTTTCGCCGCTGTGCTTTCCGCTTGCCCAAAAGGCGGCGTGGCTGTAGCCTACCCAAATTGCAAAGGACGCACAGACAGACAGCAGGAGAGAGAGATGGGGGCGGTCTTCACACTTGCAAAGGGGCTTATGGCTTGTGTGTATGCAGTCAGGTTACCAAAAAAACTTCTCATAATGCGACGCTGTAGCCCCACAAAAGCAGCTCAGTCGTGTTTTTGTGCTGCTGCCTGCCTGCTGATTCTGCTATCTACCTTTCAATACTATTAGCCGAATAGAGCATTTTTATCAATCTCTAATACTCGTGTGATTTGTTAAAGCTCGGGTTAATTTTCCAGTGAATCTTTCTGGGGATTTTACTGATTGGTCAGGTAAGGTCATAGTTCAATTTGTGCATTTTGTCCCGGGTTCAATGGTGACTTTTTGCAGTTGCTTTTTTAGCATGTTTGAGAGCAAGGCTGGTTCTACGCACACGAACGAAGCTGCATAAATTTGGTTTTTGGCTAGGGTGTTTGCACAAAGCTAATTTGTATCCGAAACTATTAATGCGCAGTTTAGTAGGTGGTTTAAGCAAATTTAATGGGATTGAGGAGTATTAAGGAAATTAGTTTCTAATTTGACCAGTTCAATTATGACATAATGTAGTTAGTGGAATGGACAATAAAGGAGATCTGGTCAAACGATCCAGGATACTGTACTGAAACTGAATGCCTTTGTTCTTTTAGCACATATCTACATCTTCTTATCGCTTGTCATCTTTTTTCAGCATCTATTTTTACTTTCCACTAACAAATCCAAGTTTGTCTTCTTTGGAGGGTAAATGTAACGGTTAGGTTAGATTGGAAACGAATGATTACCTATTCATTGCATCATTTCATTTCCAGCAGTAGTTCAAAGTACCTACAGTAATTTAAAATTATATTACCTAATTTAGTAATTCATCCGTCTCTTTTCATTTGATTTAACATGGAAAGAAATAAGGACTAGCAAAATTCTCATTCATCATTACATAAATAGAATAGCTTGTTTGGAAATGGCCAAATCTTTAGCTTATGAAAACTGCAATAAGAAATCGGCTTTCCAGTTTCATAGGCCATTCATTTGTCGATTCTAGAAACAATTTGTAAAACAAGAAGCACATTAAACTTTTCCTGTATTTATTATAGGTTTCTTGCCGTGTACGGAGAGTTGGTTGAACTGCGCGACGGAGCACGATGACGCGCTTTCAAGAAGAGTGGCTATTGGATCCGAATTTAAAAGGTACATATTTTTGGTTCCGTTGAAGTTGAATACGAACAATTACTTTATTTAGCAATTTCCGTATCAAGACTGTTTTAACCGTAGCGTGATTTTCTATTTTTTAGAATGGGTGGTGAAAGTTACTAATGATGAATCCAAAGTGTATTGTCGCTGGTGTTCTATTGTCTTACGGGCGCATAGATGTAGGTGAAAGTAAAAACGCACTTGCGCGAAGAGTACAATGCTTTTTAATTTTTTAATACCTACATACATACCTATTTACTTGTTAGTATTATGCCACTTTGACTTTCTTCATAAATTGTCTCACAAAACCCACATGCTTCATTGTTTATAGCTGACCTCACTGGCCATTCAAACACTCAGAAGCACGCTAAAAATGCAGCGACAGCTTCCGTTACTGGAGCCAACACTGGGCCTATTTCCGTTCAGATTGTACAACAAGACCCACCTCCAGACATTCGCTTGCGCAGCCCAAAGAAAAACGAAAAGGACCCCATGTTCGGATCGACATCTACATCAAGTACTCCTGGAGGAATGCGGCCACAGTACACGAAAAAATATCGAAAGGAATGGGAGGAACTTGACGAATTAAAATGTAAGCAGATCATGTATCTGGAAGTGAATAGTTATTTTCGCATATTTTTTTAATTGAAAACCTTCACATTTTCACAAGTTGGTTCTCATCATCTTTTATTTTTGTTGATTTTTTTGGCAATAGCATGGTTGCGTCCTTACGAAAACGATAACTCGAAAGCATACTGTCGATTTTGCAATTGCGTATTACGGGCCCACCGACACGATTTGGTTCTTCATGCTAAATCTTCTCGTCACAAACGAACGGAGTATGCACGACAAAACGGCCATGTCATGAGTGGACAAATCATGTCAGTATCGGATGGGGAAATGGACGTTAGTACCGCGGACAGCACTGATCACGATCTGACAGAACTTGATACAAAGCGCGCCCGACTGGAAGACGTTACCGGTGCCATTGAACACATTGAAATTCCTGGATGCGGAGAGAGGGTTGTTGATGCAGACGAGCACTTCGGACAAATTTCTATAATGACGACCAGTGACGACGGTAAACCGGATATAAATGTTATAAAAGTGGAAAAAGCTGATGCTAACTACTTGTCTCACATTGATGCTGGCAATCTCACAGCAATTCAAGCAATCGGAGGTCCAATGAGGCGGCGGAAACTGAATGCATCCAAGGTTATCCAGGCCATTCAGAACAACGAGTTTACTGGATATGAGTTGTTACAAATCGTAAAATGTGCAGTCCCTCGACTGTAATTTTATATTTTGTCAACTGTCAACAAGCTACTCGACCTGACTTTCGTGGGTACTTTAGGCGAAATAAGTAAGGTGTACAATAATATTAATACATTAAATCCTAATATCGTATTCGTACACATTGGTTCGGTTCGGTCTTATTATTTGATTTTCAAAAATGAAGTTTACTTTTATTCGTAGAACATATTCATGACGTGGACAGCATTATCTGACTTTTTTGTTAATATTAACCAGTAACTGAAATCCATCTATGTGTATTTACAATCTATTAGGTAATATGTAGGTAATAAACTTCCAAATATCTGTTCTGACTTAATTTAGGTTATATATTCTAGACTAAGTAAGTGTTTATTGTTTATATCATTATATAAAGCATTTATAATACATGAATATGTCATTTAAACAATTTTCCCACTACAATTACACTTTTTGTGTTACAAATACAAAGTATGAAATTTGTCCTGTTTTGCATTTATGTACATTGACATTAGTTTTATTAGTTCATTATCGTTATAATTGTACGTTCGTAGATTGGTGAATAAAAATCTTTGAAACGAAATAAATATACCAGACAGAGCAAGTTCATCAGCCGGAGCCGGGTAATATTTCCTAACTCGTACCTTTAAATTATTTGACGGAATCGCGGAATTGTCCCTTCCCATAAGGTCAGTGTCAGTCTTAATTACTAATTTAATAACTTGCACATCCACTTTGTTCTAGTGACAGTGTGAAAATTCGAAACACTGGGGAGACCCCTACACTAATTTGATCTTTGAATATAGTGGCTAATGGGGCGGGTGCATTTATCATGGAACGACACTGTTCATGATCAAGCGTTGCATATCATCATCAAAGTCGCGTCACAAACATTCTCCTTTTTCTGGATCATGCTGCATGGTAAGGAAAGGGATGCTTATGCTTGTACAAGCTATAATTAGCCATGCCATGAATTACATTTAACATTATCGCGATAAATGGTAAACTACTGCGGTAGTGACTAAAAAGATGACTAATCTTATGACGTCTCTATCTCCTGTGCATGTGAGATAGCCTAAATACTAATCGCAAATGAATGACTTAATTTTATTATCAACCATATATAGCGGGATTAGTAAAAATATGATGATTGGTGCTATACCGTCATGTATGGCCTTTACTGGCAAATTCAAACTTTACTTCGTAGTTTCAGGTACCTACTTGTTATTTAAGACTTTTTTTAAATGATCATTTAAAGCACTTTTTATCATTTTTAGAAAATTATTCAAATACAAACAAAAATTCACTTACTACATACACAATTACAATACATGCCAATAATTATATCGAATAGTATAAAAAATGCCTGTGATAGCAATAGCAGATTTATAAGCACGAAAAACATGTTGATAAACATTAATGCATATTATAAATTGAAAAGAAATCGATGCGATTTTAATTACTAAATTATAATTAATTATCTTGTAGTACAACATGTAAATGCATACACGTGCAAATTCCAAATAACCGTTTTGCAGTTTACACGCCAAAGCAAAGGTAAACCAAATCAGCGCTACAGCTCTACGCTGTAGACAAACTTAGCATCTTATTACTTGCGGCTTGCACGGTTGCATTTTTATTATCGCCGTATGTATGCATGCATTGCGTCATTAACTTGATTTTGCGAATTGCGAAACAGAATTTCGATTCATTATTATTGCAGTTTTGCACATTATTCTCCGTAGTTGTGGGAGTATATAGCGCAAGTCGCGCAAGCAAACTAATAAAGCAGCACAAAGAATTCTCAATCTTCCACTTTGGTGCTGTTGCCGTGCAAGTAAGATGAGTAGTAGTACAGACGAGAGTAGACGAGGATGAAAAAAGGAATGCGGTCATCTTACGTTACCCCACAAGACTTTCTGGACGCTTATGCCAGTTTTTTGTATTAAAACGCTGATTTTGCAGCGTTTTTTGTTAGGATGATGTTTTTTTAAGGGACGCGTTGTTTTGAGTAAGTAAACTTTACTCTTTGCCTATTGCTCACTGCTCACGTACTTTTGCCTTGTTCACGTTGCTTTTCGTAGCTGAGGTTTGTTTGCACTAATAACACGTAATAAGTAAACGTGTAGGAAGTTGGTATACCGTGACCGTGACTCGTGAGAAGCAATTTTACTCTTTTTTCTCGCTTTGCTTTGCCTGATGACATCCCAAAAACACACAGCAGCAGCTACACAGCTTGGTTTAGAGTAAAGTATTGGTCATTTTTGGAGGAGAGATAAGAATTGCCAAATCATTTTTGAGCTGCGTTGCGTGTGTTAAATATAATTGTATAAATAATTAACTGATTGGGATTGGATATCGTTTCGTTAGAAGTTGTAGAGCTGAAGGAGAGCGTTGTGATTCCGTCTTGATGAAACTTGGCGTCAACTACATTTTTGGTATTTTGTAGACGTGTGTTGTCGTAAATTGTTAAGTTTCTTTTGCGTTGGTTTTGTGGCTACTGGAGGATAATAAGCAGGTATATTAAAGGATATTTTTGATTGTGGGTGGATTGTAATAATTTAGTCAATTGTATAATTGTATTCATAAATATGTTGTGTTTCAGTATCCTTAAGATAATAAAACGGAAGAAAAATGAGTCTCCAGTGGAGTTTGGTAGCCGGATTCCTTTACTCGGAAATAGTGGTATTGATTATACTGCTACTGCCGCTGATATCGCCACAAAGGTAAGATAATATGCTCATTAATTTGATTTCATCGTTATTTTAAAGAATAATGAGGGTGACGCGTGACAGGGCGTAATTTATTAAATTCGTGTGTTGTTTGTCGGTTTCTTCCAGGTGGAATAAGATATTCCGGTCGAAAATTCTTAAGAGTGTGGGCACTCAAACAGCGCTTTACTTTTACGGCTTGTTTGGTCTCCTGACATTGTTGTTTCTCGGTAAGTTAAAAGTTGTATTCTTTTGACACGAATGCGCTATGATTTTCCGGTCTGAATAACCTCTCATTTCATGAAAATACTTTCTTTCTACTTTTCAGATGCCATCCGTGAGATGCGGAAGTATTCTTCTGAGGACTATGATTTAAATTTGAATCCAAAGGCAGAGATGCAGGCACACATGAAACTCTTCAGGGCCCAACGGAACTTTTACATCTCCGGTTTCGCTCTACTTCTTTCCGCGTAAGCAAAATTTATATATACTTTTTAATCATAAAAATTCTTCTTTAATAATTGGCATATCTATAAATATTTTTTCGCTTATTTTGTGGTTTGCAGCATAATTCGTCGTCTCACCACACTTCTTTCCATTCAAGCTTCTCTGATGGCCGAAAATGAGGCAGCATTGAAGCAAGCGGCAAACGCATCAAAGGCAGCAGCTTCCATCATTGATCAACACTCTTCATCAGATAAGAAGTCTGGAAGTGATGGAAATGCTTCGAAACTTCAGTCCGAAGTGAATTCTCTTAAAGAAGGTACTCAGCGCAACCAAACAAGAGAACTAAGAAATATTGAGTGTCTCAAGTCCATGGATTACAAAATCTTATATTTTTTTCAGAACTGGCAGCGTCCCTTCGTGACAAGGATGTTCTGAAGTCTCAAGCAGAAAATGTCAACAAGGAATATGATAGACTTCTGAAGGAACACGAAAAGTTACAGAAAAAACTTGCTGCTGCTGGAGGTGGAGACAAAAAGGATGACTGATCACATTATCTTCATGCATTTAAAATTACATACGAAAATTAAGCAACACATTATTTCTTTCGCTTCATACCGTATTTAGTAATTTAGTATTTGCTGCACTTGAATTGATAATTACAAATTTCTGTTGTCTCACTTTTTGGTCTATTGCTGCTGTTATTGCTGTATGTATTTAGGTATGTGTGTATGTATACGTAGAAAAAAGTATCCACTGGCCTTACTACATTTACCTTTACCAGCATAATTCTATTTAACTATTGTAAAATTAGATGTTTTAAAACTAAATTGATGGTTATCTCGTAGCTCTGAATTAGATAATTTCCAAAAAGATGTTAACTACAAGGCGTTATTTGATAGTTTTGTTTTGTTAAACGTAGGGAATCCAAGTGGATGTATACTATATACCAATACCAATTTTTTGGTATCTGTAAAGATATGAATAATTGTAACAAACCTACCTTAGCTTAATCGAGTGAACATTAACGACTGATTGTAAACTTCTAAGTGAATGTTGACAGGAGAGGAGCGACCCGACCCGATATAATGCTCTATGTTGTATTGTTGTAACTTTAAAATACCTAACCCACGTTTGGTACTTACATAATATTATGCCTTTCTTCAAACAAATAAAAAAACTTTAAAAATCAAACGCATTTATCTGATTAAATCATCATTAAACATAACACATGGGTTTATGCTCACCACAACCGATTCTGTTTGATACAGAAAAGATAATGAACGCAGACACACAATGAATAAAATTGAGATGCAAGATGCAATAACAACATGGTTTATAAATGAAACCTACATTTATAATCGTCGTTTTTGTTTTAGGTATTCATATTATTAGAATCAAACAAAATTAGCTTTTACAATATGAATATAGTTCACATCGGACAAAAATCAAGGAGCGAAAATAATTTTGGTCACAAGCAAAATAAAGGTTATATCACAGAACAAGTAGGTTTTAAATAGACTGCACTGCTATTTACAGATTTACGCACTTTACAACAACAGCTAGTTTGTATAATAAAAATTGCAAAACCACTACTCATATCACTGCAAGATCATCATATATATTTATAAAGACCATACAAGAAAATGCACAGTTTTTTTTGGAATGTAAAATACAGTAAGTGTTAACGTGATTCACTGATTAATGCGGGCATGCGAGAGTATGTGTACTGTGTGTGTATACTGTATTACATTTGTATAAGTTAGTATATTAATTAGACTCATAAACTGTTCATCTGTATATTAATTATAAAGAAATATGTATATTATTTATACAATAATAACTGCAATATTTGTTACGTGAGAGAAACAAGTCTATATTGGTTACTCATATATAAAGCGCGTTCGCGGACACAAAAATACTAAAAAACTGCATTTTGTAGTTATTATAAATTATTAATTCGTTTAGTTTAAGTTATATAACAATAATGATAATCAAACTACACGAACGTATGGAATATAATTGAATTACATTTTGCATTTTTAATGGTTAGGTTCTTCCATTTCTAAATCAATGGCTTCAGGGACTAGTTCAATGCTGGATTCGAGGGCAACGCTGTTAGCTCCTAAGCCACTGTTGGTACTACTACTACTATCCATACCATTTAGGCTGTTCGGTGACGACGGCGAGGCGATATAATTGGCAATATTACTACCATTACTACTGTTATGAAGAACGTTATTTGCATTGACTTCGTCAGTGCCGCCAACTGCTGCACTAGTTTGTGTTGAGTCATTATCCAAAAGACAAGACCCATTATCATTTGGTGTGGCGTTTGTAGTTGTATCTGGTGTTGATGAGGATATAGACATTGATGACGGCTCGTTCACCAGCGCATCTCGGTAATAAGGACCCAACGGTATTACAAATACAGATATGTCATCAATTGTAGCCGCTGTAACCCAAAATTGAAAAATAATAGGTTTTTAAATTGTTTTAAAAGACGCAATGCAACCCAAAAAGCTTTTACTATTTTTGAACATACCGGATCCATCACTCATCTTCCAATTTCTATCTTGGAACTTCCCCCTTGCATGCATCACAAGATCCTGAGCTGCAGAAACGTATCTATATTTAAACCGTCCAGTATCTACTTCAGGGAACTGGTCCAAAGTGTTGAAAACAATTTTTGAAACGGTCGAATTTGATGTAACGTCCCAAAGACCATCTGTTCCCATTACAATCACTGAATCTTCTAGGAGGCTGTCCTCAGACAAGTCAAGAATTTTAACCTGTAATGCAACAAATATATTTCATTCATTGTTCCATTTTAGTCAATCGCTGAAAGTCTGAAAAGTGCATTTTAGCAGGCAGATCTATTATATCACGTTATATTGAATACTGTCAAGTCAAAATCTTGGAAATGGACTTACTTCTGGTTGAGACGTAAGAAATGGTTTTATTTTGATGGCGGTACTGTGAGCGTATAGTTCATGATCTGTAATTAGCAAACAATAATGGGTCAGGGTAATGTGAGAATTTTTACAAGTATTCAAGTTTACATAACAATTGATTACTTCATCCAACTCACCTCCGAAACCTCTCGTTACCCCAATGGTTGCTAAAACTCGACTCTGTAAGATGCATAAAATTAATTAGCCAAAATATTCGTATCATCGTATCCATTGTTTTTTTTCTTGCTGGAACTACAAATTCAAAATGAGCCGTATTTACCCTTTTCCCATGTCCAAACACTACTGGAAACTTAAGATCGTCGACAGTCGCGGTTTTGTACGCCCAACCCTATGAAAGCCCAACAGTTTGTGAATTTAAAAAAAATCATGTATACATCAAGCATATAATGATTTTTGAAGAATGATGGTGACGTGACGTACCGTCATATGAGCTGCGCGGTATAGGATTTTAGTGCCAAGATCCCTTTTAACAGGTCGTCGTAAATATTCATTCGACGTAAAGTCCATTCCTAAAAGCTGGGGATTTTGTGCTGCCTAAAAATGAAAAAGAGCAGATGTAGATTAGACTATAAATCATAACAATATAAACTACAAATTGAGATTTCAAAGATGAAAATATCTTACAACAAGCCGGATCCTTGCCCGTTCTGACTCAGGTGTGAAATCATTAGATAAAGGCACTGGCTCTAAATCACGGTAACAGAGGATTGCTCTAGAATCGCCTGCATTGGCAATGAACACCTTTCCTAAAATAAATAAGCAAACTACCACCGTGCAGCCGCCGTTAACTCCATCATATTTTAAATTTTCCTCGCGTATCAATTCGTCCATTTCATAAAATGCTGACTCTAGAGCTCCCACAACTAACGAGTCCTTTGTTATATTTGTTTGTGGAAACCACATGACGCCTCGACCTTTTGAACTCTTCGTATTAAATTCACAGAAAGGTCCATCCTGGCATAAATGACTACCTACTTCTGTAAGTTTTTCCTAAAAAGAAATTCAGTGCATACGTTTACATGAGACAAAAATAAGATATTGATATCGATCTCTAAGTCTATTGCAATAGACATTAAAATCACCTCAATAATTGCATGAAGGCGAGTGGCTGCCGCGACTGCTGCACCGGATCCAGCATGTCCATCAAATATACCGTAATAGTAGTAGGGGATATTCACTTCTTTCACCTCAGCCTCTCCATCCTCTACTTCTACTTTTACGGAACCAATATGAACTCGCGCTTGATCTTCGTTAACTTTGGATTTTCCTGAATTTATTGTCCTAAATATAAAGAAGTACACTATGTATTATGCAAATTCGGTGCTAATATAAACATAAAAGTTGCATAAACATGAAAATGACAAGGCACTTACTCCGCATAGCCTGTCTCCCATGGAAGATGTGCCAGATCCCTTGGGACAATTATAGGTCGCACTACATGGTCTGCCGTAACAGCAATCTCATCAGGTGTACTAAGTTGTAAAAAGTGTGGCCTTCCATACTCATATCTCTTCACCCGTTCTTGTGAACCGTTGGAACCTCCTCCAGGGCTATAATCGGAAGATGTGCCATGATGGGGTTGCTGTAAACGAGCGTTTTTATTTGTCAATGCAGTTTCAGAATTGCCGTTGAGATGAGGAGAAGAATATGAATGAGGTACAGCAGAAGATGAAGAAGCAGACCCTCCACCACGAACACTTACAACAGAAGATGACGTATTACTTCCATCCAACACGGGAGAACTTACAGCATTCAACAACGCGTTTTTAAATCTGCTTATCATGGCTTATGGTACTACTGGCCTGGCCCTCTTTGGATTCGTGTATACCAGAGCAAGTGGTTCAGAACAAACTATAAAGTGTACACTTAATAAATCCCGGAAAAATTTAACTCCTGAAAGGAATTAATTTCAAAAGAGATGGAAATACTTTCTATTTCTGATATTAAGTTGAATACGCGTTGCAACGCTTCTCACAAGCAAATTGTTTTTGGCGTAGAAAAGGTTTTAGGATCATTCATGGCCACCCAGGTCATTCAGTCACTCCATGGATGGTGGTAGTGGTAGCATATTATTGTTTATTTCTGCACGTAATATGGATCATTATTGTGAGGTCTCAATCAGGAAGACAAGTTAAACCTGCAGGATGAGAACAAAGGAAACCAACAATATTTACAAAACGCTTAACATTAGATTAGTACACGTATCTATAATCAGCTCATTTCATCTTAGATATTGATGATAACGTTAGGACGGCCAACTGGTCATCCGCATTTGGTACATAATTGGATACCGTTTATATACCTGAATTGATGCGGGCAGTAGTAAATTCCAGAAGTGTGGTAACATATTTTCATGGTAATCAGTCGAGTCGAGGATTACACGTGCATTATTCGTTAACAGTAGCGGTTAGTGGTTTTTGTATCACACCAACAACAAAATTAGTACGTATACTGATGTGTGTATCACCGAAAGTTTCACCTATAAAGAATCAGAATCGATAAACTAGTTCATATTGCTTATCTTTAGGTCGCATAATTACATTGCATTTCGCAAGTAATCGCACATAGTGTTTATATAGGGCAAATGATAAAGACGTTACCGTTTCGGTAAGTGGTAAATCTCGTGTTACGGGGACCGGAGTGTTAATTATGAATTAAATTAATGCTTTGAACACAAAATACTTTTGGTAGAAACAGTTAAACACACACTAACACTAAAGTCATAAAACACAAGTCCAAATCCCAATTTAAAATCTAACTTCACCATCCTTTTCTAGCAACTCCGCCAAAAATTGCACCACCACAGCTGACCAATTAACTATGTAACTTCAAATCTTACAGACTTTTCACACTTGTCCAATGTTTATTTGGTAAACGCTGGCTATATTTACGGAAACAGCTGAGGAGACACCACAACACAAACAAACGGAACTTGCTATTCGTCTTGATTGTTTTCATTAAGTCTTCATTTTGATGATTAGCAAAAAGCTGTGCAAAATTAGCGATATAATAAAACTGCCAGCAGCAACACCTGTCTCCTTTATTACTACAGACTATCCGTTAATTAGGGACGGTGCATTAAACGACATATGAGATCAGAATATATTACTCTTTAAATAGCATTTAAAATACAGAGGGATAGATAAATTAATTTAGTTTGTGTATTTAAGGTTTTGTTTGTAAACTGCAAACAGAGACATACACAAACAAACAAACAGTTCTTCAAGTCAGGAGATCTCGGCCAGCCCACAAAAGCAGCCAGACAGCAGCAGAGAGACGTCCCACGTACAACGAGTAGTACGTGTGCGTCAGCTTTCGCTTTTCTTCCCATTTGCCAGCAGCTGTCTCGCTCGCTCTGTCGCTGATTGCATGCCAGTCTACCTACCTGAGTTGCGTGCAGGTGATGATGATGCACAGCCTAATGACTGGTGGTGAGCGATGCGATGACGCTGCGCTGGAGGACGGGATAAATGGGCTGCTGGATATCACAAGAATGACTTCATTACTAACTAATCGAGTGTTTTAATTTTAAGCACTATATATCATGTCACCCCTCCTCCACGCGCCTCACCAATAAGTAAGGTTTAGTTTAGAAAAATATATTTTTAAGGCAATTTTGTAAATGTAAATTTGGTATTTTAAAAATCTACTTCTACGTTGATTCGTTAATATGCAGGCAATCACGCAATGGCAATGTTCATCTTTTGGAAAAATAAATAAGATATGAAAAATGATTTAGTTTGCTTATCTACCAATGATGAATTGATGTAACGCTGCATGCATTTATGTACGTAGTACACAACTAAGAAAAATATGCTACGCCTACAAAAAATTCAGAAAAGCAAATATAAACTGGTTGATAACTACATACCTAATCAGGATAAGGGAAGTAAGTTGCTGGTTAAAATGTTTAACATGTTTAGTTTTAGCAAACAAAGTTTAACTCTTTTTGATGATCCGTCCCATAACCATAATTTAACTTTTTTCAATAATATGCTATGCTGAAGAGTGGGAAATACATGTAAAGTTCCTAAAGTCCCAGTTCTTCTGCCAGCGTATAATTTAAAAAAATCAATAATCTATACATGCACACCATTATCCATCAATCATGAAAATGCCGACGTACGGAAAGCGCGAGATGCTATGTACAATCACAATGAATGCAGTAATCACTACTTCCATACTTACTGTTATGATGATGATGACAGTTGTTCAAAGAAAGGTTGACACATTCGAAAGAAAATGACATAAAACTCATTTTAAAATTAGTTGTTTTGTAATATTTTTATTAGAAATCGTAACGTACATTTCCAAGCATCATTGAAGATAAAATTATCATGTGCTTTAAAGTTTTCATTAACTCGACTGAACGAAAACAGACTACATAAACATACTTTCGAAATTTCGAACTGCACATTAGCGTTAGTTTAAATTCACCTATTTAAAGAGTTAAGTAATACCCTAACACAGAAACCATTTTGCAACTGGTGACAGATGTGTGAAGAAACTAAATCTCAGCATTTTGACTTACTCTACGTAGTTTAACAAAACAAGAGAAAGATAATCAAATAATGAATATTATATAGTAAATTTGATTTGTAAATTAAAGAATACACAACAATAAAAAACAAATCGACTCAACTAGATTTTATAATGCTAGTATGCACGGGGAAGAAAAACTCCCGCCTAATAATCTTCATTATCATTTTACATACTGATATTTTCAATTTTAAGTAGGTCTAAGACCTGAAAAATTCTGGATTACTTTTCCTTATCTCCTCTTTTTTCTCTGCGTTTCTTTTATCCAGTAAGAACTCGACATCTGCAGCACTGGTAGTTTTTAAATTACCAATTTGAATCTCAGCGTTAACTGGCGAAGGGTTAACTTCTATAGGTTGCGACGCACTATCAGGTTCCATTCTGGCTGAGTTTACATTGCCATCTTGGCTTTGGGAGTAGGGTTTCTCGGCCCGTTCCTCGCGGGTGTACGACTACAAAGACAAAGTTAATTTGATTAAATTGTGAATACAACATATAGCGGGACACAATCGCAATTAACATAATAGAAGATCTTGTTGAAACAGGTTTAAATTACCCTGCGATCTCGATCTCGGCTACGATCTCTCCTATGATCTCGAGGGGAAATACTTCTGGACCTTGACCTTGATCGGGACCTGGATCGGGAGCGCGAAGGGGTGTGACTGAAACGGTTCCTAAAGCGACTTCTTCCACTTCCACCACCACCGCCACCACCATGGTCTCTTCCGTATGGTCTGGGATTATAAGGGCGTCGGCCACGATTGTGATTGTACCCTCTGAAGAATCTCGCAGGTGCTCTACCGCGTCCTCCTCCTATATCACGTCGATAAGATGACCTTCTGTCCCTCCTATAAGACGGCGAGCGGGATCTTGAACGCGATCTTGAATATGACCTAAACATTTAACACCACCATTAATCATCATACATAAAGTAATTTATCATATGAATTTCAAGCACATCTATACCTCGAACGTGACCGGGACCGACTTGGAGATCTTGAATAAGACCGACTTCTGCGTCTACGGCGTATTGGTGATTTAGAAGGAGAATGAGACCTTCTACGGTAGTGTCTGTCATCCCTTGAATTCCGATCGCGATCGTCCTTTTGATCGTCGTTAGAGTGGACAGATGAATCACGCTCAAATGCGTTTTTCACAGCTTCGCTCTGTGCAGGGGCGGCTCCTAATGGTCTCCATTTTGAACCCAAATCTGGTGCTGGAGGCGCATTTGGAGTTGCTCCATTCTCACCTTCTGCCAGCGCAGAACTGTTCAATGGTTTGAATTTCATCTCAAATCTCGTTGGTTTGCTGGGTTCAGGAATCGGGACGTCATTCATTACAGTTCTTATTCTAAAAATTGAAACAAATGATTAGAAGCTAAACATTTTGGTGTATCCATATGTGAAACATTGTCATTCATGTTTTCACGATTCGTGCATACTTACATTGTTTGAGACTGTACAATATTCCCGTAATCATCCGTTTGTAGATCAATCTTGCCTGGTTTCCTTTCACTCCAAGGTTTTTCTGGAATCCTGTATAAAACGAAATCACAACTGTTATACTTGATGGAGAAATTTAGACCCTCGACAAGTATCTCAATATTTCGAAAATTACTTTTCTTCCACGTCAGCTTTTTTAGGTGGGACATTCTCGACAATGCGTGGAGGGATGTCTTCGTACAAGTCCCTGGTCCTGGTGTGCTTCACAGGATCCCGACTTCGACTCCTACTTCGTTTATCCCTGCCCTTGGAGCGTGATCGGGAACGCCTTGAAGGTAGCTTAGTCTCGATTTTACCTTGTTCAATTTTGGAATAGTACGCGCTCAATTTAGCTTCGAGGTCTTCCAGACCAGGAATAATTCCTTGTAATGACCTGCAACATTAAAATTTGCCATGATTCAGTAACACGAAATTACGTCACTTTTACCCAAAAAAACCGTAAACATTTGCGATTTTAAACTTACGCATTCTCTTTCGCAGGTTGCTTATTTGCCTTCTTCTTAGATCGCTCAGATTCAGAGTCCGATGAAGATGAATCCGACGAAGCATGTCTCTTTTTCTTCTTCTTGTCCTTGCTCTTCTTGGACCGTTTCTTATCTTTCGACTTTTTGCTAGATCGCTTTGATTCATTGTCAGAATCATCATTCTCGTGTTTGGAAATACCCAGTTGAAGCTCCGCATATGTAGAGTCCGTAAACCCTGAAAATCCAGAGTTTGAAGGAATTCCAACGCCATGTGGTTCCGCCAAACGCTTTGAAAAAGGACTCAGACTTAATTCTTTCTGCTTTCGATCACTTCCAGACTCTCGTCGACTCTTTTTACTTTTCTTGGACTTCTTCTTCTTTCGCTTCTTTGATTTCTTCTTGTAGCCAGATCCTGACGAAGACGACTCACTGGATGAATCATCAGACGAAGAAGAAGAGGACGAGTCATCTTCAGAGGCAGACGAATCCCTCTTTTTCTTATCTTTCTTGGATTTCTTATCTTTGGATAGTTTTGAGTCCATTTTTAATCCATGTTCGCCTTGCAGAATTGTTTTTAGCTTAGCCTTTATTTCAGCAGCCTTCGCTGCGGCTGGTCCGGTCATTTTGGAGGAATCTAGCTTTTCAGTTCGAGCATGAAGTGACAATAGGGCCTCCGTTGCTTCCTTATGATCAGGACGAATAACTAAACTCTTGGAATAAGATGCAATGGCATCTTCCAATTTTCCTTGCAATTCTTGCCTAAAAAGTAAAGGTTTAAAGTTCTCATGAAGGGGTTGTTAGTGGTTAGATAGTTATATTTACTGAAACACGAACGTATACATATTGCCTTTCACTTCCAACAAGCGATTTAGAACAGCACCCACATCCATTACTAATTGTGCATTGTGCAAAGCATAATTATAAACATTAATGGAAAGTATACATACATACCTATATATTTGTGGAATACTAACATTTACGTTTGAAATGTTACTACCAACGAATCATATTAATTATTGTGTTAGCATCATTGAATTAAAAAGATATACCATACATACATAGAGGTGATAAACATACAACAGAAAACTACTACCAGAGAGATTTATTTAATCAGAGTGATTCATAACTTACTGTCTCCCGAGGGCTACAAGTGTTTCTGCCAAATACTTTCGAGCATTGAAGTGATTAGGGTTAAATTTTAGGGCAGATTCAAAGTCGTCAATGGCCTTTTCATAGTTTCCGTTGTTTGCGAATCTGAAATAAAGAAAATGACTCACATTTAAAATTTCAATAGTTGAAGAATTATTCTTATTCTTAATTAATTTCTTCTTTTCACCAAATGATATTATCCTATGCTATAAATAGTTTTACAAATGCATTTTTACAATTTTGCATTTGAAATCATCGACCTTCGTCTTTGGCACAGGTTTTTATTTTTATTTTTGAGGTATAAGTTACAACTGCAGTACATTTATAAATTAAACAAAAAAATAAGCTTCAAGCAATAACTGACAATTACAGTAACTTTGGCTTATAAATGTATGTAAAAATGTAGTATATAGTGAAGAGAAGAGCGCCAGCGCGGCAAGAGTTTTATAATTTACAATGCACCCTAATTATTTGAAATAATGACTCACAGGGCACCACGAGCTACTAAGCCTTCAACATTTTCCGCGTCAATATTTAAAGCATTATTCAAACTCTGGAATGCTTCTGTGAATTTTTCTTGCTTAAAATATTTGATTCCTTCGGCCACATGTCCATGTGCCCATTTCCCATTTTGGATACGACGAAGCTGCTTAGCCATTTCCCTGAGAGGAAATCCGTTTCTGAAAGAAAAATACATTAAGCCAGGTCTCTTCGAATTTGACATCTTTAAACTGTCGTTAAATCTAATACCTGATGCCCTTGATCAGGGAGTTTGAATTGTTATAAATTCCCATATTCGACGCCAAATGGCTAACGCTACTTGGATTCTGAAATCCTGGACTCTCTATGAGCATATCTTGGTAAGTAC
This sequence comes from Sinella curviseta, assembly GCA_004115045.4. NCBI lineage: Eukaryota > Metazoa > Arthropoda > Collembola > Entomobryomorpha > Entomobryidae > Sinella > Sinella curviseta. The sequence continues at coordinate 62,858,075 of CM023199.3, read as the reverse complement.
GTCGCGATCTTGGATCCCGACTGTGCTTGTAATTTGTCAACCTAAATTATTAACAACTTTACCCAGTTACTTTTAAGATATTATAAAATCGAAATCATCAAATATTGTGCCTTCTATGCTTACGTGTAATAACGTGGTAGCTCATGGCGTGAAATCAAACCCAGTTGGAACGAATGCTGCAGTTCCGGGCTTAAAGTTACTCCTTTCATTCCAGTGATAATTTTTTCAGTGTCTGGATTGATCTCTACTATTTCCACACGAATAAAGTCGTCGATATCATAGTACCTACTAGCGTCCCTGGGATCAGCAGGAATAGCATAGTTAGTTGGACAAAACGATCTAATATTTAAATCTTCCAATATTATGTGCTTTCCTCCCTCACTGCACACGAGCTTCATAGAGATGCCCGAATTGTTGCGAGACATAACTTTCGCTATTAAGATATCTCCCACTTGGGCGTTCTAAATAATGATATAAACAATGATATATAAAGGGAAAAGTTAGAATGCAATTTATGATAGAAATTTACGATGCAATTTCAAACTAGAGGAATTCTACCTGCAGAAAATAACGTTTAACCTCGGACATATCAATCCTAAGAAAATGGTCGAAACTGGGCACAACTCCATAATGATCTATATTTTTAAAAAAAATTAAAATAACATGTGGCTATTAAAAATGTGATGGAAAATATTTACTATAAAATGAAACATTATAAAAAACCACCCAACGTTTGGTGGCTTATTTCCTTTTCCCAACCTTCTGTATTCCGTTGCACCCCCTTAACTTCACTAACCGGAGTTTCATCTGGATCAAGTGGTCGGAAAAGCAAAGCGCCTTTGACGCTGACGAATTCCTGCAATTTCTGATGCATCGTTGAAAACTCAGATCTACACACATGAAAAGTGACAAGACCTCACTTAAAATGTATTCATATTAGGAATATAATGAATAGAAGTTAATGTTTGTGAAATACAAATTTTGCAAAACAGCCAAAAGCGATTTCATCTAAAAGAGATGATGGCGAGATGACGTGTCTTGTCAGTCTATTTGATTTTTCCAAAATTATATATCATCATCATAATCCATAATATCACCAAACAGGAAGATGATCTGTAATCTATATTACATTATGCACACATTACGAAGAGTTATTAAATAATGCACTAGGTTGTAGGTTGCCGATGAATTTTATAAAATTGTACCCCGAGCCAAAGGAATTTGAAATATTCCCGACTGCTGGCCCAACGTCCATTTTATGAGAGTAGTGTAAATTTAATGTAGTTAGTACATTAGCAAATAATACCGTGTTTGTACTATTTATTACTCACCCTCACCTGATGAAATGAGAATTTCGTCAATCGGAGATGAAATGGGAAGTGAAGAATCTTCACATTATTTTTACATTTCACTTATACAGCTCACAATTTATAAGGTCATTATTCTGTATATACGGCTACCCTGTGCTTTCCATCATCTCATTGTTTTCTCTCATCTTTTCTTTTTATCTAGCTTTGAATAATAGTATAACCCATAGGTCAGCCCATGAAAGACCCCACCATTTCCATGATCATGGAATACAAAACAATAACTAAACAACTAGGTATGTCAAATTATACTCACTTGATTCCTCGGATTATTGGATCAACAAGCACTGGATTCGGCATATTCATTCCATGCTGAGGAGCCGGTACTGGAGCCAACGGAATTGATTTGTTAGATGTCCCCATCATTCCTAATTGTGGGTCCCAACTTCCAGGTCCCATATTTCCACCATAATTCAAATGTGAGGGATATCCCATTTGTTCAGAAGCATCCCCACCCACTCCCGGATTATCGCGAGAATTTCCTCCGTATTTGTTTTTGAGAATCCCTTTCGGGATTCTAACATGGGCATCAGGATCAGCCATTCTTTTACGATCTTGAACGGTTCATTTATTCAAGAGGTAAACTAATATTATAGTATATCATCAGTTGTTCCTGTAATAAAAAATAAAATTAAAGTTTTAGACGTATTGGAATAAAAAATATAGCTGTTTCTGCTGGAGCACAACACAACAATGTTATTTGCTATATTCAGTTCCAGTTTATGTACCTTCAAACAAAGTGTGAGTAGAGTATACTGTTATCATTTAACGCAGGTCCTA
>CM023199.3:62724729-62855828 GCA_004115045.4 Sinella curviseta | reverse complement strand
GTACGAATCAGTGCTTCCAAGTTGCCCAGTCATGAGAATCAAGTGTTACACAAAGTTGCCAGTAAAATAAGTAGCAAAATTACGGAGAAAGTTAGGGAAAATAAAATAATCAGCACTTTGAACTTTATTTACTACAATTCAATCATTAATCAACTCAATAATTAAAAAACTCCAATAATTAAAATGAGAACTCTGACTGACTGCTGCCGTCTCTCTCGTGCACTCGTCCTCTCTCTTGCTCAGTCACTCACTGAATGAGGAATCTCCCTTGCCAGTCTCACTTCTGTCTCACGTATCTCACGTAGAAGTTGGCAACGTTCCTCTCACACACACTGACGTCTGCTACACGAAAGACCACAGCCAATCAAAGCGCTCAGAAAGAACTCGAAAATATTATATGGCATAGCACAAATAAAATACATGAATGAACATGTTTCTCAACATTTTTCTCCCACCTCTTTTATGACAATTTGGAATAAAAGACAAACGTGTAATGCGGATTGACAAGGAAAAACCCAATGAAAAAGGAATTAAATCGAATCAAAATTTTTAAAAAAACGAAAGAAAACAATGAAAATTGGGGAAAAAACCTTGCCCAGTGAAGAGAAGCTTCACTCCATTTGGCTCACACATTACATTCACTTCAGCATATAACACCACTGCCCATATCTTGATGGCTTCACAACCACTCGCCCAGATCGCGTTTTCACTTCCTCCGTTCCAGCATTAACCGTTGAATGTGGTATATCCTCAATCGTTGTCTGCATCTCTTTTTTCTCCTCAGCACTGGAAATCTCCAAAGGGTAGATTCTCTGGAACGGTCGCGTAAAAACCCCGGTTGCCGTCCTGACTCGTACCAGCCTCACTTTGCCATCACTCCCACTGATAAGCTCGATGATGATTCCAAGCGGCCACTCGAAACGTTTTTTATTGTCCGCACCAACGAGCACCACATCTCCCACTGCTATGGCATGATCCTTTTTCTTCCCATCTCGCATGATCAACAAGCTTAAGTACTCCCTTCTGAAACGATCTTGGATTGCTCTCTGCAGTTTTTTCATCTTGCTATACCCCTCTCTGAGTCCAGCAGCGTCTATTAGTTCAGGAACATGGCCATAAGGTATCTGCTTCAGGAACATGGATGGAGTCAATGCCATAAGGTCCATGTTATCTTCAGTTACAACGGTTAGCGGCCGATCGTTGATGGTGGAGGCTACGCCACAGAGGCAGGTTCTCATCTCGTCATACGTGAGCCTTGACCTTCCCAACATTCTCTTGAGTAGATCTTTCACAGATCTCACTAATCTCTCCCACCATCCTCCCCACCAGGCTGCGGAAGGTGGGTTAAATATCCATTGGATTTGTCGTGCGTTTGAAAGTTCCTCCACCGTTTTCCAATCCACTTTGTCGAATAAATTAGAAGCTCCGACAAAATTTGTACCGTTATCGCTGTACAAAGTGTTGGGACGTCCATAAATCGAAACAAAGCGTTCCAGTGCTCCAAGAAAGTCTTCAGTAGTTAAGCTGGTCACCAAATCCAAGTACAGCGCTCGGTAGACAGCGCAAGTAAAGAGTACGATCCAAGCCTTGGATCCATCCTTCAGAAAAATTGGCCCTGCCAAGTCGACCCCAGTCGTGGAGAAAACTGCGCAATCTTTCACTCGGTTTCTTGGTAAAGGTGCAGGATCCACAGCTAATGGTTTTGCAGTATGCCTGTTGCACTTTACACATTTTCGAATCACACGTCGCACTACTCTTCTAGACTGGATAATCCAATATTTCTGCCGAAGTTTTCCAAGTAAAAATTGGATTCCGCCATGCCCGTAGTGATGATGGATATCCTGAACTAGAAGGTCCACTAGAGGATGATTCTTCGGCAGCACGATCGGGAAAATAAAATCGTAATCATCCTTTCGGTTACTCAGCCTAGTTTTAGCTCGCAATAAGCCATCTCGATCTCTTCCAACTTGTATTCCGCTGACACTCGTACATTTCTCCGGAAACGCGTCACTCTGGATCCGAAGGAGCAATGTCTTCTCAGCCTTTCGTAGTTCCTCAATAAGTAGAAACTTGCAGTCCTCTGGCTCCTTCTTCGCCAATCTTGATCGACAGTTGTTGATGAATCTCCATACCCAGCCATACACAGCAACATTCTTCCTGTAGGATGAAAATCTAGGCTCTTCAGCAATGACCGCAGTACTCACCATAACTGTCTTCTTAATTTCCGCCTGAATTTCCTCTTCGTTCACTTCCGATGCCCATGAGTTGAATGGTAAACGAGCTTCCAACAACCACGCTGGTCCCTCCCACCATTTTGACTCCACAAAATGTTTTGGAGAACAGCCTCTTGATGGAAGATCCGCAGTATTCACCTTCCCCGGAACATGATGCCACTGGTCTGGTCTGCTAGTGTACAGGATCTCTTTCACTCTGTTGCTCACGAAGACACCCCAGTCCCCCAATCTCTGGATCCACGCCAACGCTGTTGTGGAGTCACTCCAGAACACACAATGATCGGTGGGAATGCCTAAAGCTTCACATATTATACGCGCTAAGCGCACAGCTATCACACAGCTCACTAGCTCCGACCTCGGAATGGTCATCTTCTTCAAAGGAGAAAGGCGAGACTTACACATCAGGAATTGTAGTTTTGATTCTGTCATTGATGTTGTTTTCAAGTAGGCTACTGCTGCCATCCCGTCTCCGGAACTGTCACAGCAAATGTGCACCTCCGAACTGGTCACATCATCCACTTTGGAATACCTCGGGATCCTTACTCCACTCAGCAATGGCAACTCATCAAGCCATTTTCTAAACCTTTTAGCTACAGAGTCAGGGACCTCAGCATCCCATCCCAGCTTTTGCACCCAAGTCTCCTGGATGATCAGTTTCGGTATTAGTAGAACTGGAGCAACGTATCCCATGGGGTCGAAGACTTGAGCCACGGCGGACAACATCAACCTCTTTGTTACAACGTCACCTATAACAAGTTTCTTAATGTTGCACGCTAGCTCATCTTTCTGTCTATCCCACAAGATTCCCAAGATCTGCGTCGTCTCCTCCAGTTCACAATTGTCATCAATCCCCAAGCACCGTGAAGATCCCCATTGTCTCAGCTCCATCTTGGCATCATTCATGATCCTCACCGCCTCCTCCTTCAGTTGAAGGTACTCTTCTTCATTGTTCACTGACATTAGCATATTGTCAACATAGAAACTGTCTTTCAGCGCCTTGGCCATCGGGTTTTGGTGATTCTCCAAATGGTATTTGATGGTCGCTCCAAGTAAAAAGGGACTACTGGTTATCCCAAATACCACGCGATTGTGTTGGTAGGTAGCCATTTCCTCACAAGTTGAATTCGTCCACCAAAAGAAACTCTGGTATTTTCTATCCGCTTCTCGTACTTTCACCATCTGGAAGGCTTTTCTTATGTCCGCTGTAACGCCAATTCTTCTTGCACCGAACCTCAGCAACATGGATGGAATGTACTCGATAAGGTTGGGGCCTTTATACAAACAATCATTAAGAGAATGATTCCGACCTTGCCGACAGGAAGCATCATACACAGGTCTCACCGGTGTTGTCACACTATTCTTGAAAACCGGTCTGTGCGGGATCACATGTCCAACATCGGCGTCAGTGGTCACTTCAATCAATCCCTCCATCAGCCAACTCTTGAAGACAGCGTCATAAACCTCAAACTTGCTATTCTTCGTCAGATTTCGCGTTGTGCTCCTCAGTCTTTGAATGGCCACTTGTCTGTTGGTAGGAAGTGTCGAGTTATCCAATTTCCACGGCAGTGCTACCACATATCTGCCTTCAGCGTCTCTCGTAACGGTTGCATAGAAATTCTTCAGGGCTTCCTCCTCCTCTTCTTTTAATGTTTTGGTTTCAGCTGGATCTCGGATTCCCAATATTTCGAGGCTCCACAATTTCTCAATGTCTTGAGGAGGACTCGCCTTGAAAGCAGCAGGGGCCACCATAGGTACTGAAGTAGGTACATCCTCATAAGTTTGAATGGGTCCTCCAAGCGTCCAACCAAAGATGGTCTCCTCAGCTACAAGCCCGCACGCCAGATGTACAAGTCTGCCTGTTCTGATGGAACCCCAAAAGTCATTCCCGATCAGAATGTCTGCCTCGGACCACTTTTCTCCCACGTCATTCAAAGATATGTGCAGCTCCTCCAGCTCGTCTATCCACGTTCCACGGGGAATCTCGCGAATTTGGCCCGTCAAACTTCGCTTTTCTAGCAAGCTCACCACTCGCCTGACTCCGTTCAAACCGACGATTTCAACCTCTTTCTTCTTGAAACGCTGGGGAATGGACACCTCATTTCCAAATAGGACGGCTTGCAGATACTCCTCGCCAGCATATTCAAACTTCGAATTCTTCAGACTGTTAGTAGTAGCAAAACTCCTCTGACTGGCACTGTCTCCCACTAGCCTCACTTTCAGCAAGTCCCCACTTAGTTGTTCCAAGTACACTTTAACAGTGTTCAACAGCACGCTTCCACTGCATTGATTCATGTGCTGACTAACAATCTGCAAGTCTCCATTCTTGGATTTTTCGACGACCCTCTTCTTGCTTGGCGGTCCTCTGTTGTCTTCACCAGCACTTCCACGTTTCTTCTTTTCCATTTCCTTCTTGTTGCAGAGGATGTCCAAATGTCGGCCGCCACAAAATCCACACTTATTCTTCGAATGGCACTTGAACATACTGTGCCCGCCCTTCGCACACGCAAAACAAAGCTTCTTTTCCCGGAGAACTCCATACCGCTGGTCAATTGTCATCTCTTTTGCTTTGAAGCAGTTGTTGGAATCATGAGGCTTATCACAAAAGCCACAAGTTGGAGCTTGTCCTGCAAACAAACCAGCAATAGTTGGCACCTCCGCAGCGCCTCTCCATTTGGAAAATGGCCTTGGCTCAGGATTCTTCTTCTCATGAAACGATTGTTTCGCCAGCTTGATCTGTTGATTGCTTTCCACCTCAGACAATATGAACTCCATCAAGCAGTCCAAACGCGTTTTCTTCTTCTTCAACGGGTCTTTGTCAGCATCCAAGGTACTAACGCTAGCGTCATGCTTCGAAAGGGGGCTGCGCTGCCAGGCTCTTAATGTGTCTTCAGAGAGTCCAGATTCCACAAGTGGAAACAACCATGTCGCAGGATCGGCTTTGTCCAGGTTGAGAGCAGCCAGTGAGCGAAGATGAGATATTATTTCCACGTAGAATTCAGATAGTGGGAGCCGTTTGTTTCCAGATGCTTGAGCAATCACCACTGATTGCAGTTCCCTCAAGTAAACTTGCAGCAACAAATCACTCCTTCCGTACCGCTGACGTAATTCCTCAAGTGCACCATCATAATTCTCCTCTATCATCGGGAAACTCTCCACGATTCTTTGGGCTTCACTCTTCACTTCCATTGAGTCCAGCAAATACATGAACTTATCGATTGTACGGAGGTCATCATCCTCATGGATATGACGGAACTGAGACCACCATCCCAACCAGTCTTTCAGATTACCTCCAAAGGTCTTGAGTTTCAATTCAGGTAAATTGACCTTCTTTTTCTTCTCTGGATCACTGTGGATGGAAGTCGTGTCCCCCGTTGGCACCATGACGCGGCTGGAGTGGTATTCTTCAATGTCACCTCTGACCCCAATGTAGAGCTTGCTCAATTCTTCGATCGCTTTGTACTCCTCCTTCACCACATCCTCAGACGCCTTGTCCAACATCAACTGCTGAATAATCTTCTGGTCATACTCCTCCAACCTGCAGTTCACTTTGCCCAGCAGCTCTAGATTGACCCTCAGATCCCGGATGTCTTTTTTATCTTTTTCTTGCTTCTCAAGAATGGCCTGTGACTCCTCCGAGATCCTCTTCAATTGATCTTGTAATGGCTTTCGCCCACTTTTCAGTTCATCCATTACGTAACTGGTTGAGGATTACGTAACACAAGCACAAAGTTCTGACAAATCAATCAGTTTTTTTTTCAGTTACCGCAACTACTACTCACTTGACCCTCCGCTTATCTGGGCAGGGCCTCCACAAAATGTTGAAACACCGACAAGACTACCCGTACGAATCAGTGCTTCCAAGTTGCCCAGTCATGAGAATCAAGTGTTACACAAAGTTGCCAGTAAAATAAGTAGCAAAATTACGGAGAAAGTTAGGGAAAATAAAATAATCAGCACTTTGAACTTTATTTACTACAATTCAATCATTAATCAACTCAATAATTAAAAAACTCCAATAATTAAAATGAGAACTCTGACTGACTGCTGCCGTCTCTCTCGTGCACTCGTCCTCTCTCTTGCTCAGTCACTCACTGAATGAGGAATCTCCCTTGCCAGTCTCACTTCTGTCTCACGTATCTCACGTAGAAGTTGGCAACGTTCCTCTCACACACACTGACGTCTGCTACACGAAAGACCACAGCCAATCAAAGCGCTCAGAAAGAACTCGAAAATATTATATGGCATAGCACAAATAAAATACATGAATGAACATGTTTCTCAACAGTAACGCTAAAAACCGATTTTTCGGAACCCCCCTCCCCCCCTTGTCACGCCCTATGTAATGTTAATGGGGGTACCCTTTAACATTAGATGTCACGGTTCTCGTAGACCCCCCCTCCCCCCTACTAGCGTTAGGTACTATATGCACGCCCCCTCAGCGTTGTTAGAGTCTACTCAAGTTTACTCTTTACTGTCATGATTAACTTAATTAATACATTATACATACTAGTAGGTATGTATTTTAATCATATAATAATTTCATGTAAATACATTTCATATTTTTAAACACTCTGTTTATGTTCTCATGCTCATCAAACCAGTTCACTAATTGAATGTGATCATTGGTCTATCGTTAAAAATAACTGGCAAATTTTCATAGATAATTAAGCTAGTTGCATCAATGGATCATGGATCATCAACAGTCTATTGTGGTGACGGTGACCTTCTCTTCACCATCTCTTTTGTCTTTGTTATTATGCGTATGAACTGCATTTACATTTCGTATGTAAAAAATTTAAAAAATGGTCCTTTCTTGTGCTAGTGCTACCATCATGAATTCATCATGATGCATCAGTTACAATAATTTTCCGTAACAGAACAGATTGATAGCAGAAGAGGCTGCCATACAATGCACTCATGAACTGAACTTGACATTCCATAAAAATAGCATCCTTTCCTTATCCTTTCGTAGTGCACCATAATCTGTATCTATCTATGTATTGAAAACTGAAACCATTTTTTTCTATACCGCAGACTGAGCCATCCAAAAGGCATCTTTATAATTTTACTTTATTACGTCCAGTACAAGTCTACTGGTACATTTTTATCCAACTCCAATGTACCTGATTTAATCTAAAGTACCTAACCTAACACTACTACTTACTTACACAACTAAACAAGGTTTAGAAATTTCGTCCGTTCATCTTCTTCCTTCTTCAGTTCAATTTTGAGCATATACGGGTCCGTTTCATTCAGAGATTCAGGTCATACAACATAACATAAGCCAGAGAAAGCCGATTCAACGGATGCATAGCTATGTAATATTTTTATGATGATGAGGATGACATGAAGGGAACAGCGAGGAAAAAAAGGGAATGTTTACCATAATAATGTGTTATGGGAATATGGGAAACGGTCACTGAAAGCAGGAGACACAAGTAAGTAGTTCAAGTTGGACGGAAGATTTAAGTCCGTCCCAATCTGTTGCACGAAGCCAATCCGGAGCAAGTGTGGTCCGTTGACTATTTCTTTCTGAATGCAAAATGCAATGACCGTTGGATGCGGGAGCAGAGGCAGCACAGCCACCCCAGCTGCTTGTGTGTGTGTATGAGTTTTTAGGTGACTTTAGTGAGCGTGAGTACGGGAGACCGAGAAGTGCACAATTTCCTTCATCTTTTTTGCTGCTGCTCTTCTACAAACATTCTTTCCACTTTACTTTTTCCAGTTTTTTTCTTCATTCCATTTAAATTGTAGAATAGTTAAAGATGCTCGTCGCAGTCAACTGAACAGTACTTTCTTAGCAGGTTAGTGAACACTTTATTGTGAGGAGGTTGGAAGTTGAGTTGCAGGTAAAAAAAAGTTAGACGCAGACGATCAGTTATTTGAATGTCCTGATTTTTTTTTCTCGTTAAATTTGCATGCAATTAGTGTTGTTAGTGCTGTCGTGCTTTTAAATGCAAATCAGTCTGGTGCATTCAAAGTTTTCGTCTTTATCTTTTCTCTACAGTTGGTTCGTCAAACGGGGCTGGATACTTAATTGGATTTGGGCGTGAGGGAGTGAGGAGAGTGTGATAAGCTGCGGGTCGGATTCTCTGGGATTTGGAACGTCTTCTCGACTACCTAAACTGTTAACTGTTCAGTATTAATAGACTTTGGAGTTACGGATCAGTGTTTGCTTGTGAACACCTCACCAGATTTGTTTAAAGGTAAGAACAGAAAAGTTTGTAAAAAATGTTGAAAGTAGTGGTTATAATCGCATATCTGACCAAAGTACCGGATAACCAGATATCATACAGAATAGCTTATCTCATAAATGCGTCTATATAGCGCTTTAAGACAGGGTTCTCTGGAGGTTGGAAAATTTTTGCATATTTGATAAGACATTAATAGTCAGAGCCAGACTTCGAGGAAAAATTATATGCTCTGCCTGCCTAGATGTATACACTATATTTCCATTTATGTTGAGCTAGAACTGCAAACTGTGTAGTTTTCCGAGAGCGTTTTCGTGTTAGGAGAAAAATGCACCTTTAGGATTCTCCATCTTTAATTGTAAAGATATACGGTGAAAAAGCACTCAACACTTGCCCATTAAGTTATTATTTTTAACATTACAAGTAATAATTAATGGCTGAATTTTTTGTATTGAAATTTCATTGTTAACGATTTTAATATCGCGATAAATAAAAATTTAACTGATTTCTTTTTTGTGTAAATAGGTTGATCGGTAAGCATCCAGCTCCTCGTTGACGGAGAAGATCTTTAAAAAACTAAGAAGGGAAAAGGCACTGTACTGTGGACTGTGAATCCATCAAACATTAGGTATGAATTTAACTATCTTATATGCAATTAATTTGGCACAATAGTCCAGCAGACATAGTAGTTACAACTTGCTAATTTTCATAATGCTTTATTGGCATGTTGGGTGGTGGTGGGTGAAATTACAATGTTTGGGTGCATCGGTGCATGGTCCGTAGTCCATTGTTCCATCTACATCGTTATGGTAACTTTCAATTACACTGATGCATATTAGATTTCCAAGGAATCGCCAATTTTTCCAGTCACGTGAAAGTTTGTTTTTGTCCATAATTTTAATTGACGAAAACTTTAACTATCATTATTACTCAAAATTGGATGAAGAAGAATTATATTTCGTACGTAATCCTCCTCTGTGAAAACTCGTTTAACTTACCAATTTGCTTAGTCCTTCCAACTGATTAGAAATCGTTTAAAATCTAGAATTCTGCTGAATATTTTATTTTACAAGGTACCCGTTTGTGGGTTCACTATGATTTGATTTTTCGATATTCACTTGACTCATTGGACATGCATCTAATAATTTTTTTCTTATTTCAAATATCTAGTTTCAAGTAATTTGTGGCCCTACATCCACTACATTTCTCAAGATGAATCGAGTGCGTGAAGTTTCAAAACAACGAGCTGTACTCGGTGGTAGCAAAAGGAAGGCTGACATTTCGCCGAAGAAAATTGATGCAAAGAAACGGTCTGCACTAGGAGACCTGACAAACGTAAGACAACTTTTTTACCAGATAAAATATTTTATATTATTAACCGGTGGTGGTTTGAATGGGTGGATTAATTTAATTGTATGAAACTTGTTCTTATTAGGCCACTAAGAAGAAGACTGCTGCATTGGTGGGAAAGAATGGCTTCAAGGAGAACAAAACTATTGAGAAGCCAAAGGAAATCAAGACCGAAAAGCCATCTTTGATTCCTATTCATCAAGAGCAGCAACCACGTGTGACTAGAGCACGTTCCAAAAGTTTCAAGGGAAATGAAGAACCGTTTCAACCAATCAAGGTTGAAAGACCAACGGTCGCCCCTCAGCAAACAAAGGTCCTCAAGGAAGTCCCCCCTCAGCAACCGAAGGTCCTTAAGGAGGTCGCCCCCAAGCTTGTTACAAAGGTCACCAGAAGAAGCAAGTCTATAACCCAGAAGCTTGAGAGTAAAGACAATGAGAAAAATGAAAATGTGCCATCTTCCTCAGCGTCTGTTAGCGAGGAAGACTCATTGTATCAAACTGCGTACAGCACTCCAATTCTGGAGCATCTAAAGCAAGAGCCTGGGTAAGAATTTAGAGACTGAGCCACTCAATAGAAATGATCATTGTCACATCTATTTTTGTGTAATCTAATTTTCGACATGTTTTATTAGATCTGTTGAAGAGCTACAAAATAAGCAGAATGAGAAAATAATAGAGAAGATCAAAAGCAGGCTTCCTGAAGGCGTTATTGACTTTGACGAAGAAACTGGAGATGACCCATTTCAAGTTGGCTTATACGCGAGTGACATATTTTCTTACTATAAGCGCCGAGAAGTCCGATTCCCCATCAAGAAATATTTGGATAAACAAACCGAACTTAACAAGAACATGAGGAGCATTCTTGTCGACTGGATGGTTGAAGTTCAGGTTAGTTACCATCAAAGTTGGTTTTGTACATATTACACATCACAGCATTTCATGTATTATTTATTGTATTCGTGTAATATTCAATGTACAGGAAAGCTTTGAAATGAACCATGAAACACTTTACCTCGCTGTTAAGTTGGTCGACCTCTACCTCGGGAGGATCATTGTTAAGCGAGACAAACTCCAGCTTGTCGGAACCACAGCTTTGTACATTGCTGCAAAATATGATGTAAGTTCCGAATTACTTTTCATCCCAACAGCCAGTAGCAAAATTAATAAAGTTTTTATTGAATCTACAACTTTAACGTTATTGCATGCCTCTGTGATTGCAGGAACGGTGTCCCCCTGTAATTGATGACTTTTGTTACATCTGTGACGATGCCTATTCTCAGAAGGAAGTCATACAGATGGAAGAGAAAATGTTGCGGGCATTAAAATTTGACATTGGGGTCCCTCTGTCGTACAGATTTCTTAGACGTTACGCAAGGGTAAGTATTTATGGCTCTTGTTTTGTCTATATAAATGGTACCATAATTTAATGCTCTTTGAAACTTAATGCTTCCATTTTTCTGATTTTAGTGCGCAAAGCTGGATATGGAGACACTAACATTAGCCAGATACATCCTGGAGATGTCCCTCATGGAATTTGACTTTATTGATGCACTTGACTCGATGATGGCAGCTGCTGCGCTCCTACTCGCTTTGAAAATGATCAAACCGGATAATCCATGGACTGCTACTTTGCAGTACTACAGTTCGTACGCTACCGAAGACATTTTCGACTTGACACATCGCTTGTACGACTACATGCGCAAGCCTCAGCCACATTTGAAAACCATCCGGTCAAAGTATTCTCACAAGTAAGCACTCTAAATCTGATTATTGCAAAACATTGAACAATGCTTCGTTTATCTTTATGTAAAATAATCTTAAATCATGATTTCCTTTTGTTTTCTTCTTAGGGTGTTTTATGAAGTAGCCAAGGTTGGTCTGCCGGATGAGCTGAAACTGTAAATTAATTTGAAACAAATTCAACTAGTATTTGACGATAGAATCTAGGCACTTAGGAATATTATGGGTACTGAAGGCGAATGATCGAATTCTAGTGGCGTTACGTGGTTTGATCAAAACTTTTATGACAGTGACAGTGCCGGAAAAGTACAACCCAGTTGATATAACTTACCTACCCACAAACGTTTTATCACTGGACTATCCATTAAAGTAAGATGTATGTATGATGTATGTTAAATGTTATCATGTGCTAGTGTGTTGATTAAGTCCTTGCTTGACACTCTTGAGCTTTTTGACATTTTCAAAAGTTGTTTATATACTATTTACAACAGTAATTTTAATATTATAATATACAATTATCGGTGTATCTGTGAGAATCCTTCTTGTATATCGAAATAGTGCGAACTAATACCATTTACTTAATACTTTCCTAATATGATGTACGCACTAGCATGTCCTTTTGTTTCTGCTCACTTGCCAAGTTGTCTAATAGGCTCATTGAAGGTTGCACATATTTTTGTAAAGAAATCGGAAAAATTAAGAAGTAGTAATTAAGATTTTATTTCAGGACGATTCATATAAGCGTGAGCATGAAAACAGAATTTGTTGGGTGCATAAACACAAACAATAATAATATGAATAGACGTACAAAGGTCAAGCAACACCAACTAAAGGCTTTTGGTAAAAAAAAATACTTCATGATTTTCAATCTAGCTTAAATATATAACTTAATTAGCTCATATGTGGAGCTACTATGTTTCAAGAGTATCTTCGAGTAGGATTCATCATAAGACGGTAGTAGAAGAATGTAATGTCAGCATTTAAACACTACCTTTAGGTTTCTTTACTTATCTACTCGGTTTTTAAGGCGTGATAAGATAAGTTTGCATGCTCAAAAACCACTCAGAAGCGAACTGCAGATTATTTTTCGAAATTGTGTTCATTCATCTTTTAACATTGTATATCATCACAAGATTCATAATGTTTATCAATCTATCTCTCTATCGTTTACTGCATTCGTTTGAACGTAAAATTCAGAGAGGCGGAACGAATCTTGAAGAAAACCGTGTTTTCTTGGATTTTATTAATTTGGATTCGTATTTATTTATTATTAAAGAAGGGGAAAGTTGTTATTTATTCATTGTTGTTAATAATTTTAATCCAATCTTTATACATGTTTTAGTGCCAATAAAATATTATGCAGTTACTGACTAACATGCTTCTGTTCAGTTTGTGTACTATATATATGTAAATATGCTACTTGTAATCAATGTAAAGTTCATCATGTTTTTGTAATGTAAATATTAATAGATTTAAACAAAATGAAAGCTACATAATATATAATATTATTTATGACTGAATTGCAATGCAATGCAGCAAGGGTTAACCGTGCTACAACAACAGATACCACGTACGCAGTTCATCAACACGGAGGTAAAACGTCTTCGCCTAAAAATATGCAAGAAGCAACAATGTAAAATATTCTTGTTTTCTTTTTAAAAAAGGCTCGTTTTATTATTTTCATACAAAAATAGCAACATTTTTTATAAAGCTGTACCATAATATTCCAAGTGAATTAAAAAAAGATTTGTTTCAAGCATCCAATTTATCAGAGGAGTAGCAGTGATTTGATCGATTATCTTGAGAGGGGCATAATAAAAACATTCCACGGTCCAATGCATAAGTGGTGTTATTTTTAATCATCGATATCGAAAGGTTGCCTATTGCATAGTACTCTAAAGAGAATGATTTGGGATACTGATCATAGGGGAGCAGTAATTAATTAGTTTTAAAAAAATGTTAAAATGAGAGAGAAGTACCACGAGTTTCAGATTTCCAAGAAGAATTGTATGAAGATTATATTGTCATATTACAACAGTGTTAGTATGCTGGGCGACAAGGCGTAAAGTGCTCTTTTTTGAAATCATTGATACGACTCTTATTGTTTTGGCAAGATAAACGAGGCACACAAGTACGAAGAACCTCAGAACTGTATTATTAAAATACTTGACTCGGGTATACATAGACCGGTACATGAGTTAATAGGAGTATACGTAGATGAAAAATAATTTGACAGGACAAAGGACAACATTTTATATGTAGTAGTAGTAATAATAATCGGAAACAGATTGAAGTTGGCAGAAAGTTATTTGTAAGTTTATATAGAAATACCGGCGTCTTCTTCTTCTTCATGTCCAATAATACCAACAATTTTTTGTCTGTCACATTCGGTTATAAATTACCTGACGAAAATTTTTAATATAAAAAACAACCGACTTTATAAATTAATATCAATATTATCAACAATATTTAACAACAAAGAATATAAAATACATAGATATTTTTGGTTACTTGTTTTGTTTTCTCTCAGACGAAGATAATATAATAATAACAATATTATATAGATATATATAATATTAGCAACAACAAATATATAATTAACAACAATAATATAAAATAATAATAACAATAATATAATAATGACAAGGCAGATGAAGATGATTATATGTCGACGATATAATATAATATAATGTTATACTGACATTGACAATGAATTATAGTATTACTATTGCATCTTCTCCAATAATAATGCATAGTTCACGACGACGAAGATGAAATGATCAAAAAGCGTCTCCTTTTAATGTTTCCTCCCATCCTTTCGAGTATTTTTAAACGGATCTAAAATTTGTTCCTAGAGTTTAGGGTGGCTAGCTAGCTCCTGGCTTAGTTTCCAACCCACTTGCCGACCTTATCTACAAGAGTGTAGGTACAGTCAGGGTACATGGTAGAGCAATCTTCCTGCTTGTCACCAGAGGCCACAGCATCCTTGTACAAGTCCATGCTGCGCATTTGTTTTCTACAAACGAAGCAAGAAACAGCGAAAAAAATATTAATTTTGTTGCTAATTTATAAAAGGCAAAATAATAATTTCTCACTAGTCAAAGTCGATAGCATTCATGAGAATACGTATGAGATGAAGGATGACTTTCATTGTCACGTTTTCATTTAGAACGAGCTCGCAGTTGTTGCAAACAAGCCTTTTACACTTTTTTGAATATAACATCTTTCCTATGATGTGTACTGTCGACCGGATGCGTAGAAAAATTATTGTAAACACGTTGGTGTAACAATTTATCATCATGGCCGACGGCCAAGGAACAAGTCTTTGCAATAACAAATGTGTTTTTCTTGTTGATGTATTTGAATGAAATTTCTAGAATTGGATCCCTTGTATGATACGATGATTTAAAAGCCGAACCAACATCATCATTATCATGAAAAAGGGAAAAACTGGCTTAGCCTGACCACACTGACCCAGTGACAAGTTTAAATCGAAGTCGAAACCAAAGAGAAATCATGCAAATCATGAAGAAGAAGAAAAAAACTCAAGCTCGTCATTGCCCCTAACTTCTTCGATGAGCCAGACATTTTAGAAATTTCCCTTCTTCTATTTAGGGTTGGGCAACCAGTCGTCTGATAGCTCGGTTGCTTGCCACTTGTAGTAGTAGTAGTAGTATTCGTAGTGCTACTTTCTTATTATGATTATTGTTATGATATGATGACGTTGCTAATCATCGTTCATACTGTATTTTTGTGGTCACTCTACTAAGATATCTTGGTGCATAGGCGACTTTCTTCTTACCTGAACCAGCCAGTGGCGTAGTTGAAGACCTTGTTACGTCCGGCAGTGCGTTCCATTTCACAGGCAATACGCTTGCGGCAACCATCCCCAGAGATCTTGAGGACGGCAAAAGTGGTATCGACGTAGTCGATGGAGTTGAGCACACGGGAGAGAAGACCTCCATCCTTGATGGCATCGTAGTAAGGGGAAGAGCTGGAACGTCCCCAACCATGACCATCGTCGCTGAGGAGGGGAGACAGGAGAAGGTAGACCAAACCTCCGAAAGCGGCGAGCACCAACAAGTTCAGGACGAGGGCAACAATGTCAGCCAAAGCTGGGTACTCTCCTCCTATAATTCCATGAAAGAGCGTCAGCTCCAAGTTTCACTTTTTAAGAGACATGCATAAATATCCACTTTGTGTCACTATGCCCCATACCATGTCCATGACTGGATGCTCCCCAACCGTGATCTCCGTGTCCGTGACCTACTGAAACAACTTCTGGGTGGTAGTCGTGGGTTCCAATGCCGAAACCTCTTTGCTTGGAGGCACTGGCTGCAGCGGTCTTAGTCTTGGTGGCTGCAGAAGCTGCTGCAACGCAGAGCAGTGTTACGCACAATATTTTATTCATCGTACCTGGTGAAAGGCAAAAGATAGGGACATTAAACGCATGAGTCTTTTTGCGCAGGGCACTAATTGCATCATAAAATATAATGTTATTAATTAATGATAATAAAACAGATTATTTTGGATTCCTGTTGCGGAGATTTTGTGTTTTCGATTTCATCGTCATCTTCGCCGCTACATAAAGCATTCGTGAATACAAAATCAAACAATTTCCTCTCACAGGAAATGGACTGGAACAAAAGGGAAAGAAAGCTGCGTTGTTTCGTTCGTGCACTGAGTGATGTGTTGTGGGAATCTGTACAATTTTCGTATGCAATGCAATCCTATCTATCTTTTCTTTGAAATGCTTCAGTTTGATTAAGATTAAATTTACTTGAATCTTTGCGTACTCTACTCTACACTGCCCTTTTGATTTAGGTTAATGATTTTTCTTTTTCAACCCATTCATAGTACAATTACGCATTCTTTCGTGAATTAGTCTGGTGGATTGGCCTATATTAGCAAGAAGAGTAAGTGAACTCTTGATTGTGCGAAGAGCAACTCCTACTCCCTTGCATGTGTTTCGTTACGCATATAACCGTAATAATCCGAATCACTATCTCGTCGAGAAGAACAAGCGGAGAAAATGAGAGCAGTTTACAGATTTGAAACCCAACCAACGCAACATAATGTTGCGTGTTACTCGCATTCGAATATGAGATCAAAACTTCCATATTATCTCCATCATTTTTTAAAACCTTCATTATGTTGAATCATTATATGCACTTTGTATGGCATTGCGGAATTTGTATCGAAGGCAGGGTCACATTGCTCTTGGTGTCGCCTCCGCCAATAATTTAATGTCTTCGTAATACAGGCAGGCTTAATGCTTATTTTTCAAATTGACACCACCATTCTTTCTTTCAGGCTCTACGACATGTTTCTACACAATATGTATTAATTACAAGCATACCACATCATAATGGCATTTGATGGCCACATTTTAGCACGTTAAGCATAATGAATGTGAAATCTCTGTTACATTATATTAAAGTATTTCCTCTGTTAGTACAGCATTTTTAACGAGCTACGCAAAAGGCAGACGAGAAATTATTTTATACGTGCTTACTTTTTTCTTCGTTAAACATCATTTTTACCACCATTTCAACTCGCCTCGGTATTTTGCTCCTATTTATTAACACCCATGCGTTGTGGTGCTGATGATGGTGATTATGATATGCCTATTTTACTTTTTATATGAATTCTTTCAAAGAAGACGGACACTCGACACACGGTCCGTTTACTTCTTAATAAATAATAATAATGATGATGCGAGTGTTGTGAAATATGCATTACAGAAGGACTCGCTCGCATATAGTCAGTCAGTCAGACAAAAATTAATCTGGGTTGTTAATCGTCATAAAATTGAAAATGTGTGCAGACCATGCAATTTTAAGAAGAAAAAAAACTGCCCCATACTACATACTCTTTCGTAGTAAAGTAGCATCTCACATTTTGCTTTTTGGGATCATATTGGTGGATGATTTATGTATGTATACATACCCACCCCAACACACGGTTAATAAAAATAAAACAAACCCCACTACTTCTACTACTCCCTCCTTCTCTGTACAAAAATGTTGAAGGATATTTTGTGGTCTAATAACTTTTTTCTCTTAAAAATTTACCCGTGGCACACATGCATATCCCTTTACAAAAAATGAAAACATGATACGCATACATAATGCAAATATTGAAGAAGAAGATGCGCTCTGCATATTGCACCTTCTCTTTTTTTTACTCCTTGTTAGCTTTTCAAGAGTTGCCCACAGTCTGTTGGGTACTTAAATACATCCAACGAAGCAACCTCTCCTTCTTCTACCTTGAAAACTCACAAGGTTCAAGTTCATGACTATGATGCTGATAATGAATGGATGCGCAAGGAACATGAAGAGAATCGATGCTCTTTAAAAAATGAAAAGGAACAAGGAGCATGCAAAAACATGCAACGTACAAAAGCTCCATTTGAAAAAAAAATATTAATAAAACAATAATAATCTATCTGCCTACCTAACTACCTACTACCAGCAACAATGAGCAGACAGCAAATCAGTAACAAGTTAATGATTTTCAGCTTCAATTCTAAAACTGTATGGCATCTTTACCTGTAGAGTTATGATGAGCTTTATTATTTTTTCGAAAAATTTATCTCTCATTACATCGTTTAAATTAAATTGCAGGTTGTAGAAAAGAAGAGCTGCACTCTACACATAGAGAAGAGTGCATATACATACATGCTACTTGATAATATGACGGACGGCTGCTGCTGCTGCTGTTGTTGTTGCAAGGGGCAGTGGGCAAAGATCAAAAATGAAACATGCCAATAGACTTGCCAAAAAGAAATGAATGAAGTAAAGGGATGATCATGAGCAACAAAAGGGAGAGAGAGAGAGATCGATTTAGAAAACTGGCTTTTTGGCTACTTGGCTTCTCAAAGTTTGCTTGGTGAAAACAAGAAGGTGTACATTTTTTAAAAGAAAAAAATGATTTGTGCAAATGTATATATGGCTTTCTTGTATTGAGAAGGATGCGTGTACCTGTGCAGCATAAAATATCAATCTCTGCTGTTGGGTTAAGGGTACTTGCCTGATATACGCAGGTAGATAGATAAAAAATGTATATATAATATGATTGAAGAAACCAGTATTTCCTCATTCTCGATGTGTGTGTGTGTTCAGTTTTCTCTCTTGTTGGTGTTGCGTACGTGTTAGCCTAGTTAATCATGCTGGGATGAACTTGTTGCAGATGAAGCCTACTAAAATATAAAAATTGTGTACTTGTTACTAGATTTTTAAAATTTTTTTTTTCTCTCTCTCTCCTTCTGATTGTGAGTGTATATAGCTCTATCGAAATTCTTTCAGCAAACTTTTTTTTCTTCATTCCACCGACTATCCATCTCGATACATATTACATATGCATGAGTGTACATACATACGAAGGTACGTACACACCTACTGACTGATTGAAAGTACCACAGAAAAAAGTTTCTTTTTTTATGCCACACAAAAACTCAACTAATTTTACAACATCAATTAGTTTCTCTAATCATTAGACTTTACTAGTTGCAAATGAAACGTGTTTGATGACTACTAATTGTTATTTTGTATGCAAGTGGGTTTGAATTTTCTAATAAGTAGTCCTGAACTCATGCTGGTGTGCTAACCTACAAATGTAATAAAATATCTGTTTGATGCTAATAAATTGGTAGTAGTACAGCAACATTTGGGGTGGTTATAAGGTAACAAGTAACATGATTATGAGCACGAGAACAAGGGAAAATTTCTTTTTTATACGATTGATTTGCATTTATGATAAATAATGTAATAAATATTCGCGTTATACCTTATACGAAGACCGAGTGTGTACAGAATTTAAATTGAACTGTTCGGCTTGCTTTACAAAAAGAAAGAAAGTGGCGAAAATGTAGTATATTGAAAGCACGGCTTGTATCGTAATGCCCCTATCCTGTAAATCGTTTCATGGAACAATGACTCTACTCATTCAGATGTATCGCTAAGAAAAAATGCAAAGTAGCCAAAAATTCTAGGTCTCTTCCTCTGGAAGATTTTTTAAGGCGACTATTTGCATTTTGCCCCGCTAATCTACTGAATTCATCCCAAGGCGAGAATTCCGACTAAATAGAGCAAATGACATTTTTTGAACTACTTTCCTGTAAAAACCATTTAACTGTAGTCGGTAAGGACGCCATTTGACCATTGTTGTCATTTTACTTTTGCTGCGACTTATCGAGTAAATCAATGATGATACAATATTATTTTGTGAAGTACTGCATTTGTCCCTGTTCTGCCTGCACTTTAAAGCTCAAGCTTGTAATAATGTACTGCATAAGACGAAAGAACAAGTTTACTGGTCAAGCAGGAAACTTTTTTCTCCCTCATCGCGTAAAGTATCACTGTAACTTTTCTTTACAAGCATACTATTCCCTTCAATATCAACAAATTCACTCATGCTATGTTTTCATCATCATATACAAATTTCTTCTTGACTGGGCGAGAAAGAACAGGTAAAAGGAGCATGTTTAATTTGTGATGTGTGTATGCAATGCACATGCTGATTTTTCTAATTCAATGCCATAATTGTACACTGTGTACAAGGCAGAATAACTGAGACGCGTACTACGAGAGAGACGACGATTTCGGGTTTTGGTGATTGCTCAATGCACTTTGGCATACAGAGAGAAATTTTTGTGCCACATTCAGGCAAAATAATAAATGTCCTTAAAAGTTTAGCTCATCCATTCCCCTTACTACATACACCCGTTGCAAGTAGTAGTAAAGGTAAAAATGTAGCCATTCATCGCACACATTTGAGTGTTGGCTATGCAAGGAAGAAGCAGAAAAACCGGCTGGACTATTTATCAACAAAAGAGATGCTTGAGCTCGCAAAGATATTTGCATTTCGTATTCCGGAGGAGTTTAATATCATCTCTTTAAAAGGGCGAAGAATGATTCATGCGTGTGTACCTCAAGATAGCATGTACTTGGGAGGACGACTGTCGTCACTGCAGCAGTGTCACAACTGAATAATGAATAACTACCTAGTTCATAATTCGTAATATTAAACGTTTGCTGAGTTTTTTTTCTTTAAAAAATATGTATCCCGTATGGCCTGTGTGCACTTGAATTGCACTTTCAAGGTTTATACAGTAATAATATGCCGATTTTAAGCAAGTTTTGTTGGTAAAGAATTCGGTCAAAAGGTACCACCAATCCAAAACATCGCCGTGATTGTCGGGTCTCAACTTCTTTGGTAAATGAAACAGGCAAGGCTGTTTAGAAGTAGATTATCATGTAACCTTTTATGAATTAATTTGGCACATGTTTCAAAAGTGTACATATTAAAGAAAACGGGATCCGTGAGTTGTGCAGACAGGGTCCAAATTGAATAATAATAATAACAACTTTGTTATATAGTAGCCGAGCCAAACATATGGGGCAAAATGAACATTCATCATTTCAACGGAATTACGGCTCTGGTAGTTTCATTCGAAAATTAATTTTGCTCGCATTACTGTTAATCATTACAATAATATTACATCAAGGTGGAGTCTGAAACATTTATAACGTTTATTATCGCATATTATTTAGAATGATAAGGCGATAGTGGCTGAAAAAATGAAGCGGGAAGTAATGTAGAAATTATGGGGTAAATTTAGCTATTTATTTCTTCTAATGCTATCCATAAATCCTAAAAACCATTAAAATAATGGCAATTTCAATGACTAAATTCAAATAAAATCTACCGTTATCATTATTTGAAAACCAAATACAATAACGCGTAAGCATACGCACATAAAATCCTTATATCTACCTGTATAGTATTACTGACCTAGTTAGCTTATACATTCTGCCTAGTGCAATGCGCCAGAGAGGCAAGCATGTTTCAAGTTTATGTGAAAATGAATAAAAAATTGAAAATCATATTCTGATCATCGTTTATAGATAGAAGGAAGGAGCGGTTAGTTTTGTTTTCGGTGTATCGTATCATAGCCATTCTTGTGCTAAACTAGACTGCATTTTTTCTAAAATAAAATATCTTGATCCATATTCCTAGTTTTAGTCTACGTGTTTGCTCAACCTTTAAACCTCGCTGGTATTACAAATGAAGCTTTTTTTCTTCTTCTGCCTGCTGCCTACCACACAATAATATTGCTTGTTATAATAATAATAATAATCGATGCATCCATATTTTGATACAAAAAGTGAGTAGTAAGTCAAGGCAAACAATGATTTGTGGCGAGGCGGCGAACAAACCGGCCACGTACAACCGTTTACGAACAACAACGTAAATAGTGATGTGCGGAGAGCTCTGTTGCTCGCTCACTTTCAAGATGATATAATGAAGACACTGAAACAATATCTTCAGAATGAATCTTCCTAACTTTCTGTAACGAAACTTTTATCATACACTTTTCTGCATATGATTATTGTGTTGAGTGAGTTAGTGGTTTACAAAAAAAAAGAAAATGAACGTTCGTGAAATGCATTTCTCTGTCTGACTTGAAGGCATATTACTGCGATGATAATGATAGGATACGAACAAACTTATGGTGAATACTACAAACTCACACACACTGTACTTTTTTGTGTCCGCATTTTCGGACATGCAACGATGATTTATGAGTGTATGCCACTGTAGCATGTAGCATTTTTAATTAAAACTCATGTAGAACAAAAAGATGCATTCCTAGATTATCTGATGTTTCCTTCTTCTCTGTGCTCTAGTTTTACACAATGTGTGTTTTTGTACATTTTTTTGTACACGTTCGTAGGCATGTACTTGTCGCAAATTATTATTTTTTCTAGCTAATTCAATTGTGCATATTTATGAAAGCTAATTTTGTGTAAAAACACCAAACCGTGCTGGATCCAACAAAAGTTTACAAACGTTTCCACAAGAAGACAAGTGTATTGATGAGATTCCTGTGATGTACTCGTTTTTAACTGCACACTCAAATAAAATTCCCAATGTCCACAAGCAGCTTTCTTCCTCCTTTTTTCCCTTTTCAACTTCAACTCAGTTAAATATTTGATCCAGAATCAAACTGTTATTTTTCGTTTTCACAAAATTGATTGCACAACTTTTCACACAAGTCAAAATATTTTAGTTGAAACAAATCCAATCGAGTTTGCTAATCTTGATTTTTTTTTGACAATTCACATAACTTTTTCTTTCGGTTTTCTTTACGAGTTTGATGATGAAATCGAGATGAAAACACAAAATCCTCTCTCTCCCAACAAATTCATTTCTGATGATTGCGTTTTTGAAATTTGTATTTATTTTTTGAATTTATAGAACTTACTGTATGGAAATATTGCGATTTCTTGTTTCCAAACAAGAATTGCAAAACTGCAAACAAAAACAACAAAACCCGGATATCCTTTGATAAGGTCTGGCGTGAACAACAGAACGAGCGAAACTGAATTAATGGACAGGTGGACGAAAGCCTTTTATATGGGGCTTATAGACAAAAGGTATGACCAGAAGAAGACTTGCAAGGCATCTCGTACAAAACCAACCCTTAGCGCACCACCATATCATACGCTTTTGCAGTTTTTATCATGCAAAAAGTAACGTGCATACCTTACTCCTGCTTTCCCCTTTCGCCGTATTAATCGCATTCAACATTATAGTTGCAGGTGTGAGCCTCCCTTGCGTCGTCGACTGTGCAGATATTTGCAAGGCAGCGTAGCAGGGTACCCAATCCCATACATTCCTTCATGCTTTAACCTTTTCATGAGGATGATGACGTGTTGTTGTGCTGCTGCTGCTCCTCTGTAAATATTTAACCTTTAACAAAACAATTACACTAACTGATACATTTTTACGCAAAGGAAAAGTGTAGTATGAATGAACATCATGTGCATTTTGCATACATTGTTGTGTTATTCAACTCGAGTGTGTATGTAAGAAGATGGAAAGCTTTTCTCTTATTGCCGACGACGACGAATGAAGGAAAGGGTCTCTCACACTTTGAATGGTCGTACTTTGTTGAAGAAAAAAAACAATAGTTTGAAGCCATTACTACTACTACCTCCATGTTTGATTGTATGTACTTCATGTAATCATCATCCCAAGTAATACATTTCTAATCCTGCAGAGTATTTAATTTTCATTCTACCATAAGTATCTTTAAATTGCATCACATTAGTGGGATTACTCTGCATTATTAGGAAAACGCAAGTTTCGGACTAAAAAATATATCGACTATAATAAAAAGCTACTTGAGTTTGAGACTACTACTGCGAAGACGCGAGAGGAAACTTTTTTTTGGTACTTGATACAAATTATTATTACAGGGGATTATTATTGTAGCACTTCATATCAACCGTAATGCCTTCAATTTTTGCTTGATTGCGTTTTATGTATGTAAGTACATAGGATGCACATTAAATGCACATTTTTTCTTAAAAGAGGATGTGGATGTGTGGATGATGTAAAGTCTGTGGTTGTGTGGATGGATTAAATTATATGCACATCGACAACTTTAGAAAACAAACGTTGTTGCTGTGTTTGGTAATAATCTGTAAATTGCTAAAAAGATTTAATTTATAGCATCATGATGTTTTTAGTGGTTTTATAGTTTTCTAATTTTATGTAATCTATGTACCTCATGCGCTTCTAGTACGTCACATTTCAATGAAGGAGCATTAACTTTTTTGTCCACGTACCAACTCCTAATAAGTAAAAAGTGTTCAATCATATCATAAGTAATTTCAAGCACTCACAATATCTTGTCAGTTTCGTGTAATAGGTGTATATAGAGGAGGTGATGGTGGTGCGGTGAATGAACCACAAAAATCTCTAGTTTTCATTGTCGCTTTTACTAGGAGTAGTTGTAGTAGTGTTTGTGAATGAATTAATATAAATGAATGAACAGTAGAAACTTTAGCTGCAAAAGATATTAAGGCTCTTTTTTGCAAAAAAAAAAGAAGCAAGTTAACAAAACATTCACGATTAGAAGCCACAGCACACGACCGTGGGGTCTGTAGGCACGTGATGCGATAATTGTCATGTTCATGACAAAGTGCCCATTTCACTTCATCTTCCTCTTACGCAATAATCGGCGTTGTTTATAGAAGCTTTTATTATTAGACCAAAAAATTTCACCAATTAATTTTATATGCACGTCTATCGTCAATACCAAAGCATCTTTTATAGTGCCCTTTTAGATAATTTCATTTAGAGAAACCCAAGAGTGACTTTTTTTCTATCAACAGGAATTTTATTATAGAAGCTGCTAGCAGCTTTTTTTCAAAAAAGGCAATGACCCATCCACATTTCCAATTGGCCGAAGACTTCCTCATAAAAATTCTTTCAACGGAGATAAGTTCAAGTAGTATGCACCAGAAATGTAAATTATTACTTTTCTGTTTGAAATCGAAACCTCTTCCGCAGTGGTCGCATGCAACGGACTCACTTCTTCTCACAGCTGCAAATTAACCCATTTTCTGTTTCATACCCAGAACAAGGCGCCTGAGAAAAATGCAGCAAAAAACTACAAAAAAAACTTACTCTCGCAGCTTCGCATTATCAACAGCGTATATCGTCGTCATATTGTATGGGTGTTGAACAGTTGAGCTTGGTCTAAGTCAGTGTGGTAGTAAGTCACTGGCACATATCAGTGAAATGTATATACGCATATATTTTACCTGTTTTTCTCTGCACAACAATGCATTAACTTTGATACAAGCTTTATGGTAACTTCAGCAGGTTTTTTTTTTCTATTTGAACGCTTCTTTCTGCGGCGGACGATAGACGCCAGTTTTTACAACGCGTACAAAAAGTTGAACGTGCAGACACATATCCATTCACAAACGTGGCTACTTTGAACTTATTGTTCATAATAATAATTTCTGCTGCTCTCATGCAGTCTTAACTTGATAGTGGATTGTTACCGGATACTGCATCATATCATATCAGTTCATATCACACACAGCAATTTGATAAAAAAATTCGCGTTGCTTGACCAATAATAATACCATCCATCTATCTCGACCACTGCATTGTTTTAAATCAAGGGAGCAGCAGCAGTACAAAAAGTAAGTGAAAGACAGTCCCTTGCTTACTTGCTTTTGCTTGCACAAAGCCACAGTTGAAGAAAGGTAGAAACTGCGTTTACCCTTTTCGCATTATGCATAATGTGCGACTTGAGGGGTTGTTTTGCTTCATTTCATTGGGATAGGTGTGTACACTGTACAATAATGTGCGAAGGGAAAAGCACGCTAACAGTTGTGCAGTTAAACCCAAATTATCTTTCATTGCCAATACCCCAACAACGTTCAGCAAAGTAGTAGTAATACGTAATTTATGTCGTGTATTATTGCATGCAGCCAAGTAGCACTGGCTGCATTGTTTGGTGTTGGGTTGCATTATTGTGCGTCGTGGTATAAGCAACAATAATGCAACACCACCACAGAAATAACAAACACATCCATTATTATTTACAACCAGCAGCATCACTCACTACTACCAACATCATCATATCATATTTTACTCACAATGAAAAAAACAACTTTTTGCACTTTACACCCAAAAGTAAAGTCATATCACCTCAAAACCTTGTTTCTTTCTCTCTCTCTTGATTCTTGCAAGCTGCAACCAAACACCCTACAGCAGCAGCACCGCATAACGTTTAAAACACGCTTACCTATGCGCATTCACATTGAAGCCAAGCCTTGATCATAATTTTGCATTGTTTTTCATCGCCATACTAAAAAAGAGAAGAAATGCAATGATACAGTGTGGTGATATGGCTAATATATGTGAATAAATGGTGTAGAGATTAACATGGCTTTAACATGTACATCAGCGCCCGGCTTGTCCGTCATCATCAAGCGAGAATCAAACATTTTGCAACATAATAAACCATCGTAATATACATAACAAACAGATTTTTCTGCTCGTCTATGTTTCATACAGCAAATATAATAGGTAGATAATTATGTTACGGCAAGGAACAACTCTTTTGAGTTTAACTCGGATGGATGGATTAACTCGGTTTACAGAGCTACCTTCAAGCCTTACCAACCCAAAAATCTCAATTTATTCCCTAAATCCAACCAAGTGAAATACTTTAACAGATATGCTTTAAAACAGATAGCTATGGGTAGGGGATAAACAATACGAATGTCAGTATTCGCAGCAGTAATTACATTGTGATGTTGTGGCGGAGGTACCACAACTTGTGCATTCTTTTGCATTGTATTACACAGAGATACAAAAAAATTCATTTTCCACATTCTATGCCGACGTAATTTCTTGATATTCATTTCATTTTGTAAAATTTCCCTTTTTTGCTCATTTAGGCGTGTATTTGGTGCTATCATAGTATAATCTAGCTCCCATCTTTTTTTCTTACTCCGCTTCTACCTACTTAAGTTAACATCCTTGTGTATTTTAAAAAATGCCAGTGCATTCTCATTTAAACCTTTCTTTGCTTTGCGCTCTCAACCATCATCAGCGCAACATTTTATACACATTGATATAGCATAAAAATGTAGTTCCCCCATTTCCCAATGCCTGCTTATTCATACAGAAACAATCAGTAGTCTTAAGTTCAAAATAATAATACTTATTATTATTACTTTTGCACAATCAATCAGCTAAAATCCATAACTAATTTTACATCATTCTCAAATAACTTTTAATATTCACTTTAGTCTGATACTCGCTACGATTTTATAGCCATCTTGAAGTGAAATGTGTGGAAAACGTGAAATACTCATGATTCTTGCATTAGGCACGAAAAATAAAATATTCTTGCAAACTCGTAAGTCATGAGCCATGAACTAAGGAAAGGCGGTATACAAAAGAACATAAAAACCCACACGCTGCTTTAAAGGTGGGTACTCACATTCGATAATGATTGGTTTGTACTAAATGCCATCTAAAACCGGAAGTGTCATCTTTAATAACTACAGTACTGCTTTCATTATTTTCTTAAGAGCACATAAGCCATTGGCACTGGGGTCGGGGTTAGCTTAAACGCATTCATCTCTGATTTTATATAAAGTCTACGTTAAATGTCGTTTGTCTAACAATTGAATATAATTAATTGCAATCATTGTTAGCATTTTTCTATACTAAATAATGTTGTTGATGTGGAAGTGGTTGAAGTTAACAATCACAGTTAACGTCAAGCTTGATTTGATACGGAATACGGATGCTGGCTTCTCTAACGAACTTACCATATAGCATTCAGTACAATCTGCCACCAAAGAAAGCGAATTTAAGCCAATAAAGGGAATTCCCATTGTGTGTGGCTGTGGCTACTGACACTAGTACTTACACACATTCCATTGTTTTCTTGAATACACCGTGCGAAACAATATAAACATAAACCATGGGTGTACCTTTGATGAATAAACAGTAACAACCATGCAAATACTAGATAGCAGTTTACCTCACCGAGTCGTACTACCGTAAATAATATGAATGCTTAGCCAACCTTTGACCTATCTCACGTATTTATTTGTCATTTCTTTTAGTCTTGCTTGCAACAATTTGTCAGAAGAAACATTTTTTACAATTGAAAATGTAGTATGGATTTGTATGCTTAATTGTACAAGGATAGCAAAATTAAACTTGATCGTGAATGAAATGAGCCGCTGCTAGTTTGTATTGAAGAAAAATGCTGCATTAATAACAATACAAAAATTTCACTTTTTTCCCCGAACAGTTTTTTTATTGTCTACCGATTATGCTCATACAACTCTCACATTTTTAAACGTTTACTGGTTTACTAAATAGCATCCCACAAGGAAATTTCAAATTCAATAAAAATAAAGATAAACGATTATAAGAGAACTTTGAAAAAACATTTTAAATTAATGTAACACAATTGGAGCATTTCAAGATGTGACACTCGCGTTTTTACATAATTCATTACCGTACATGGCGCATTCCTATTGCTGTTCAGTGTTCAGTTCACGTCACCTTTCTTGTGCCGTTAGGAGAG
The DNA here is from genome assembly GCA_004115045.4 of Sinella curviseta. Taxonomy (NCBI): domain Eukaryota; kingdom Metazoa; phylum Arthropoda; class Collembola; order Entomobryomorpha; family Entomobryidae; genus Sinella; species Sinella curviseta. The sequence goes on along the minus strand of CM023199.3, from coordinate 62,827,387 downwards.
TGGACTTTCATCGCTGACATTTGAGATAAATACGTTGCCCTTTACTTTGCTTCTAAAAACAAGTTCGTTTCATTTTAGGAGTCGTGTTATCATGCACCTACCACATTCATGCAAAAAGGTAATAATCGTTGACAATAATGAAATGATAAGGTCTCCAACATGACAAAAAGTGGATTAACGTTACGAAAGTAAAATTACTTTATGTTGAGAAGCGACGTCTACTCACTCGCTCAATTATTTCCCTCAAAATTATTTATTGAAGATTAGAAGTGCGCTGATACTTTTTTTGAGGATGCACGTAATAATAATCGCACACAATTCAGTTCGTGCTTGCTTCCATTTTTATGAGACATGTCACGGCTGCGTTTATGGTGTAGCAGTTGTATGAACTGAAGCTATTCATTTACTTCCTTTTTCATGATGACATTTAAATGAATGAACAAGTTTAGGTCAATGAATCCCTAAAACTGGTTACTTATTTGTGACTGGGTACTTATTGTGATCCACATCACATCATATCCACTTATTGTTAGCGGTCAAATAGACATGGCTGTAGGTAATATTGTGTTGTATAAGGTCCCAAGGTATCGTGGTACAAGTGCCTTTTCTTGCGACTTAGCGTTCAATACGAACATATCACAAAGGTTAATGATACACATTGTATAGGCTGACTCTTTACTGATCATGCTGATATGTACATTCATACATAGCTGGCTACTAGAAGCATTATCGTCATAATAGCACCAACTTGCAAGACTAGACGAAACGAGATTTTTGAACTTGTTAGATCAACAACTGGCAGTTTTCACTTTCAAAAAACCAGCTATAAGGACGCATTTCTAGTAAAAAAGCTCATTATGCAGTTTTAGTTTGGACTTTGAGTAGGGTTGTTTTTTTGTGTGATTGCAACTGGCAAACTTCTAATAGCGCTCTACACAACATCACAGGAAGAAAGGGAAAAAATTGATTTACGCTGCTATTAAATGAAATGAGATGTTGATATGACCACTTTTTATTACATTACATACATTAGATTATTGCATGAGCAGATCAAGGAGATTTTTGTCACTTTCAAAATGTAATGCCTTTTATTATGCTCTATAGCCGGATGACTGCAGTGTGCATATTTTTTTCTCGTGATTTGAAGGAGTTGAAATTGTCTGTGTGTTGGCACGTGGCGGTTACGTTCTTGTGGGAATGCGTACTAATGCCATAATTATAATTTAATGAGATTTGTCTGTTCTTATGTACTATTACGTGTACAATGGGATATTTCATTACTATTCATTGGTAAGCCGATTTGTTTCCTGATGAAGTGATATGTAGAAAAGATGGTAATAGCATCGTCATTACAGACCAAAGTACGTTGATGTTATTTAAAACTGTGAGCAAATTGTTAGCTCAGCTAGAAAACCACAAAGTTGTAACAATATTGATAATAGGAGAAATAAGATGATGTTGCCTAAGATTATGAAAGTTTTATGTGCGGTGGCTATTATATATATAAATTTTTATGGATTCTATTTGACGGAATTAACTTGTCGTCTATATGATTACAAATGAAGTACATATATAATTGATATCGAAAGGATAACATTCGTTTTGTAATATTAAGATCGAGATAGATTTATAGCATACTATCTGACCAATGGTCATTGTTTCCGGTATTATTAACTTTTTTTGGCCGTTAAGATCTAAAACTTTTACTTTTGAGTTGACATTTTCATAATATTATGTACCTACTCACACGGCATTGGTTTGCGTGACGTTTCCGGTCTATCATGAGAACATTTCCATTTTCATCCTAGCGCTTATTCTTTCATTAGTATCGTGTCTTTATCGGTCACCACTCGCCAAACTAATGCTCTCCAGAAAATACCATGTCCTCTCACTCTACCGATAGATGTACATAAACAGAGAGAAACCTATAGCACTTCAAGGTATACTTTAAATTTCTCCAAAGAAAATGCAAGTGAGGTGCCAATCGGTCACTTAAAATTCAGGGCAACTTTCTGCTTTTAATATTTTCTGCCGATAGATAGTTTGATTGGCCTTTAGCAAAAAACAGAAATCTCAATCTCAATACCTACTACCAATAGTTAGGATCAAGAATCTCCAATATCACGCAATCATTGAAAATTTGCATAATTTCTATCAACCAATCCTAGAAGATTCGATTTTAGATTACTGTCATCAGTCATCAGGCAAACTTTTAGTGGTGTGTCAAACGTAATTATAGTGTAGGAGAATTATAGTTGCCAGTTTGCTGGCAAAGTGTAACACCAAACGGCCGGGGGAACAGAAAGAAAGTTTATTTTGTAAGATTCCATATTACATACAATAGGAGTAATAACGGTAATAACAGCAATGAAAGTTACGCATTAAAAAATCAGCCCCTGTGATAACCTCACAGATCAGCCGTGTACAGCCACAACAATCAATTTGCTTATAGTGTGGAGGGTAGCTCCATTGTCAGTCAATAAACTTTTGTTTGAGTACCTCACAAAATATTATGCACCTTATGGCTTCCCATTCACATGCATGCACATTTTGAAAAATACATAGAAAAAACTCTCAACATGACGAATGACCTGTCTTGACTTGATTGAACAAAAAAGCTTTTTTCAAACTCTATAGCACTATAATATCACATCTTCATTATGGTCATCGAAATTCACAGGCAACATCCGGCCACAAGTAGTATAACCTACCTAATAACAACAACGCATAATGCACCTGCTACAGAATCTAGTCATTATATATTATTTGCTAGGAGAGGATTTTATTGGTGAGCTTTTCTGCGTTTTTTTCTAGGTGAAAGTAGCAAAAAGGTTGAATGTATCGACGAAGGGCAGCATTAACACAAGAGGTGTGCGTCTATGCATACTTATGAATGATGAAGCTACATGTTTTATACTTGACCGTCAACAACGGCACCTCACCTTCCCTTAACACGATAGGGTACATACCACGAGACTCAAAGGGTGCTTATTATTGGTGATGGTTGATGATTGAGTTGAGGATTTTTAGATGCCTATCAGCCATCCATTGCACTGTACATGCTCGGCCATTAAGAAGGCGAAAGAGAAATAGGTAGTTAGTTTTGTGATTAAAATTAAACATCATTGTATGGTAGTAGCCTAATAAATATATACTTGCATTCTTAAGACAATGCAGGTCCTTAGTTTTTACAAAGTTGGACGGAAGTTGCTTAAAAATTGTGCTATCCCATATTTATTGATACAGATTATTTGTTAAGTGACAAAAATCAAGTATTTCAAAACGTGATGCAAAACCGAACAGTTGACCGATACCTAAAGAGTTCATACGAACTTTGATGATGTAATTTGGTCTCTTGGTCTACAAAATATGATGATGTCAATGAAGTACCTCTGCTATTTACTCAACAACTGAGGAACAACGATGCTAAATACTTTAAACTCGATGTCATGAGCAGTTATTATAGGTAGTTATTTACGGATTACCTGTTGAATGGATTAATTATTATTTAAGGATTTTGTGCATAATATGTTTTGGGAATATGAAGTACACAAGTACATATTATGCTGCTATCTTGATATTTGAACTTATTGTAGCTATACTTTTCTTTTGTGGTTAACATTATTTGAAATTCTCATTTTTAATAATTTTAATACAATCTTTAATTAGCTGTAGTCACACTCTCTGGCTTTAGTGATTTTCGATTCATTCATTGTATGCCCTTCACTGTGTATAGTTTACTATAAAATGCATGAGCCAGGTTATCGCTTATCAGTTGGCCATAGTGCACAACGTATATATGTATTGGATTGAAGCAGGTTCTTTTGCTAGACTTCAACATTAAAGTTCATACTAGTTCATACAAGGGAATGTCAAACAATAATATGTATTTATTATGTTGAATAGGAGAATTCGTCTTTTTAAATTGCCTCTTTTTCTAAATAGCAGACGCACAATTTACAAAATTGCACACGTACAACAAACTAAACATGTTGTACGTCTTTTTCCACTACTTGTTCGTGAGTAAGTGATATATATTAAACATAACATAATATTCGACACGCTTGATTTCACTTTTCAGAGGAACTTGAATGCTGTCTGTGGGAGGATCCACTGTACAGTAAAGATCCCTTGTCGTACGTACCTTCTAAACAAGTATGCTAGCTAGAGACTTCAGCTAAACTATTAGTTTACCTTTTCATGATGAACTACTCGAAGTATTATTATTACAATATATATGTAATGGCATGTACTCACGTAAATGCACGGCCACATTGTCAGTTAAGCTTTATTAGCAAAATAAAAAGACTTACCTTATGGCAACGACCTTTTAGCGTGGTAATCGTCAGTTTTTTTGCAAAACGGAAAAATAACAAAAGGTAAGGGCAAAAAAATTACAATAAAATGAAGAAAGTGAGACAAAACTTATGATGAGTACTTGTACCTATTTGTTTTGAATTGTTACAAATGCGTTGGTTAGCTCAACCAAGTCACCGCCATGGCGGACTGAGTAACCCCTGAGGTATCTTACAATTAGATGCTAAAAAATGTGGGGAAACACAGCGGAAGGGCTACGCAGTTGCAGGTAGATAACTATTCATTCTTCCAGACAGGGAATTCTTCTTCCTATTGTCTTCAAGGAATTTTCGATTGGGGCAACTTGACAATTTGCAATAATAATCGAATGAAATATGCACAAAGCAGCACAAGAGATCATTCATAACAACCAAAGAAAGTGAAAGAAGAAGGGCCCTGCAATTTTTACATTTATTGTGTGCGTGGGTGGGAACGGTATTACAAAAATAATTTTAAAAATAATAATCTAATATCTAATATGCTCTGTACAGGATTTTAACAAAGTAATTCATATTGTTTCGAATTCATGTGGTGGTTATAATGGTTAATGTCTCTGTTAGCAAGTCACCAAACAGGACACTTTTACTCATTGTATATAATCACTTGTTAGATGTAATCATCATCTTACTATGAAGGTGCAAAAATGTCGTCAGAGCTTAGTTACTATTCACTCGTTCGTAGTGGCAACTCTTATCAAGTACATGCATCGTGACCTTCATATGCAGCACGCAGGAACTAAAAATGAAACAAAAATTAACAACTTATTATAATGAAAATGCCTAGTATAAAAAAACTCATAAAATTCTTGACAATCAGAAGTGAGACGTCTGTATTTGCATGCCTCTTCGTCATCATCAGCCACTATTCCGTACAAGAGGAACACAACAATACACAGTGAGAGAAACACAGAAACAACTCAAGTTCAACATACAGATTTGCTAGACTTTCCTCAGTAGAGTGAATGAAAAACAGTAGTATATGCCATACAATAAAGTAACAATATTTAACCTCTGTTTCTCTCCACATTTTAACGTGATTTTCGCGTGTTCTCTCTCAATTTTCAAACAGATACTCTGGTTTAGCTGATATGATTACGATGTAGTATATGAATGAGCTCCGAACATGATGCCACACTAACATATACGGCAGCGACGGGTGTGAATAAGTAACCTGTGAACTACTATGGGAAAATGGAAGAAAAAAATTGAATGTGAAAGAAAGCTGTAAATTTTATGAATTTCCGCCCAGCGCTCAAAGGAGAATGCAACAATAACAACGAGAGTGAAGTTTACACTTATTTGCTGGTGCAAGTGTCATGTCATGATTATCATGCTGATCGTTAAAACCGTAGACAAATATGAAAAGTGAACTCATTCTTGCAAACATCTTGCAGAATTTTGTCATTTCATATACCTCGGAGGCATAATGTCAGTATTGATGCTTAGCTGAGTACATAAACTGATTTGTCATAATGTCATTACATGACATGATGACGAGTAGGAGTATCATAGATTTGGGATAGGGAAAACAAGAACAATTTGGCACTTTTGTTGTAAAATGAAATAATACATAAAAATAGTAGGTATGCATATTAGACTCGCAATAGGGTATGAAAGTTCTAGTCTAGGCACTGGGAAAATAAAAGTAAATTCTTTCAGTTACTAAATTTTAAGAAAAAAAATCATAAACTTGGGTGGATAATGTTTTCGTGTTCCGTACGAGTAGTCCTATGAATGAATGTTACATACAATTTTAGTAAATCGTTGAAACAAAATTGCAGAAACATGATTCTCGAAGTGTTTATTATGAGAATGATTTACATCATTCAACATGTACTCATTCATACCATAAAATCTACAGAATCGACAGGTTTTTAATTGACCTACAAGTTTCTTGCCAAATAACATAATCGGTTTGTTCTACATTGTGTTCGGAGATTTTTACTTTTTCCAAGATATTTCATTTCTGGGCTTTACACGGCAGTCATTCGAAACGGAGCCAGCAAAAAGTAACAGCCGAATAAAATGGAATGTGTTTGTAATTAATTAGGTCATCAATTCATCAAAGAGTATAATAAAATATATCTCACATTAAATCATCATTCAAAGGTAAACTCAGCCCGAATAATAACAGTTTTGTAGTGCGATGATAGTAGTGTAAAGAGCGAATAATAATAATCATAAAGCTATAATTAGCTTCAAATCTAACAGAGATTGTAGATAATTCGAAATGATAAAATGCGGTAGAATGAGTATACTCCTGACATTATGAAAAACAATTGCTTTGTTCTCTGTGCTGAATTTTCCCCTTGAGATTGAAATTACTACATTTTTGAAAACGCTAGAGGCCACTTCATTGGTAAGATGCGTATGGGTCTAATAATTTCGTTCACACACTTTTTTGAACCCAACCAGTTCTAGCCAAAAAGTTGCCCATAAAAACCGATCATGCCAATGATAACGATTTTAAAATTTCAAAACAATTTTCAAGATCATCTTGTTGAAACACGCCGCTTACATACACACAAAATTATTATGTAAACACGAGTAACTACAATATTTGTTCCGATATTATTCCTGCCTTAATATTGTTCGTCTTGCTTCATTGAGACATTATTTTAAGTATTTCATGCCCATTTTACTTGTTCTTAAACTGGGTACATAATATATGAATGAATTGCAATCGGGTAACATAAAACATGAATTCTACACATACAGCCCAAATGTGTTAATCATGAAAAGGATTTAATTGACCACGTATTTTAAAACTCATACCCATTTTTTTCACAAAAAAATTATAAACCACACTACCATTCGCATGCACAAAAGCACAGGTATAAAAATGTTGAACAAGGTTCCTTATATCTCAGAGGAAGAAAAAAGTAAAAGCAATTTGTCACCGGGAAAATCATCTCAGATGACAATCTCCCCTTCATGTGGTTAATTAAGCCGAAATTTATTATCCTAGGAAAGCATAACAGAGATAAGAATATTAAGTCTGTTGATATTTTGAAATAGGCATACATACGTATAAGGAAAGAAAACGACACATAATGTACATAAAATTTGTCACTGTCAGGCATCACATCAACAAATTTACTTTTATTGTCCACTTACGACGGAACATATGAAAACTTGCCTAAGCATGCATGGTGGTCAGTTATAATCTGCGTCTGCGTCTCATCCCCAAGTTCATTGAATTAAATCAAACTAAAAACTCTCGTAAATGAATGCATTCACGCATTTAAGGAAGTAAAAAAGCAAGCGCTAATATGTTTCATGATAACTTTGACAAACATAAATACATTTTTAATAGGTAGCTTTGCAGTTTTTTGTCATCAAGTATATGAGTCGACTCTTCGATGTGTCGTTCAGAGATTCATTTATTACAAATTCTTCCGAACTAAGCGGGACGCTCTAGTAATTTATCAAACAATAATTGAGGTAGGCCCTAGAAGTATCCGACAGACATGTTCTTTACATTTTTCTCTCTATAAGCAGAAGCTTGAAAAGTTTCCTTCCGATCGAGTGCATTATAATCATGTCTGCTTGTAAGTACACAGTTTACAGATACACAAAAGCAATAATCTGTACGTTTCAAATTGCACACTTGAAGCCATGCTATTTTGCTGGCTATTTGGAGTAATTTAGAAATTAAAAATGATGTAAAAAATGGAAAAAAAGATGAGATGCTACATAAAAAATATGGGACAATGATTAAAACTATTGCAACCTGCAAAAGCTGAGCCTACACGTTTCTTTGCAATAATCAAATTATTTATCACATTGGTACTACAACTATATAAGCTCTCTGTGTACATTAACTTGTTTGGTGAATGAAGACAATTTGGTAAATGAAAAGGAGAAATCCGGATGTGCGAAAGAGTGAATGAAAAAGACTATAGTAGACTGGTGCTAACATTTTGTCTTGTGTAACTGCATCGAACAACTCAGCCAATCTTCATAGAATTCTACAAAAAGGAAGCCGGTTCTTTGAAGACAATAATGCATCTTTTTTGCAAAATATATATTTTTTCCTCATCCTTTTCGTCATCATATTCTTTGCCTCTGTCTGACTGCACACTAATAAATTACACAGGGGAAAAGCTGACTTTTTGAGACAGAAAATGAAAGTAAAATACTAACCATTTTGCTAGCATCCACTCATTCATAGGTACATGCCTACCTACATTCGATATGCAAATACCTACTAACACAATACAAAGTAATAATGATCAAGTCTCAAGAAACATTTTTTTGTCTTTAACTCGCCCAAGTCAAGTCACTCACAGTGATGGGTCTTGTAACATTAATTGCTCGAAACCATCCCAATTCATTTGCAACCTAAAGTTACTAATGGCTAGTCCTCCTGTCAAGTCGTCACAAGTTCATTCGTCTTTGACATTTTGCCGGGGTATAATTAATTCTTATGTACATCTGTCTAAAAACCACTGGTAGACAAAAAACAATGTAAAAAATACCGGAGGGACGGTGCCGCTTTCAAGTGGCTACAAATGCCTGCCAGTGCTCATTGTGCAAGTTTCATATATGTAGCTAGTAACGTGTAAACTATAACGAAAGAGTGCCGTTGTAACTCATTATCTCCGAGAAAAGACAAACTTCTATATTTACATAGGTACGGTAGACTTTGATGATAATAAGACGACAAAAATGTATTATGAATTTGAATCAAAGATAAAAAAAATATTTTACCATTTTATGGGGAAGTATTATTTGAAAGGAGGGCGAAGATTATAAGTTATATAGAGTATTTTGAGAGTATCTAACAATTTATTGCGTTCACCGTATGCGTGTAGATATGTATTGGTGTATTCACTGAAGACTGATAATGTTTTTACTTCTTTAATCCACTAAATGGCAAAAAATATTTAAAATTCATCCCTGTTCTCCGTGCCACTTCTTCATTTTTATAACATTCATAGTTTCAATGAATTCTACACCCTTCGCTTCTTCCCGTAAAAAAAGAGTACTACTTGTCATGGCATGAAAGAGAATGTCCGCTTATTTCACTTTTAACATCGCTGGTCGTGCACGTACGTAACTTAGTTTAGAGACTTTAGACATCTCAGAAATGAGAATAGACACTGGGGAAAAATTGGTACTTCGCGCAAGGGAAAAGCGCTGGCAACTTGTTTTACGAATTTGGGTGCATCAATAGGCTAGTAGAATTCAGTCAGTAAAGTTCGCCGTATACACGACAGTAATAATTACACGGTCAAAGCAATAGGAGTAATGTTGCCCATCCACTATTTTCCTTCTACACAGGTTTTTTATGCGAAAAGCAAGGCTATAATTCATGATACGACGGTGATGATGATGATGCTCATCGAATTGCATCTCAATTTATAGGGTACGTCTATACAACGTGAGATTGCCCCCAGTCCCTGAGTAGGCCAATTGGGCTTACAGCATTTCATTTTCGATATATTGTAAATTGAAATCACTTTACAAAGTTTCAGCAATATTCGATACCTAAACACATACCTAAAACATACATCAAAGTTTGCATGCCTACTTATTATTTCAATTTCATTGCGTCAAGAATCAATGTAATCACTAAAAACGAGCGTACTAAACTGGCTTTTGAAAGATGCACCTTTTTGGATTAGTTAAGCCAGTGTTACGATAACTCTGAGCTGCGAGTTTGCTTTCTACAGAAGAATAGCCTATCCTATGATGATGGTTGCAAGTATTTAGCAGCCAAATGCTGGTCTATGGAAGCAACAAGTGAAAATGAGGTGAGCAGGTCATTTGACTGACCCGGAAATTCTACAAAAATCATCATCATTTTTGGGCTCGTTCTTTTTCTAGTTCCTAGAGTTTAGCTACAAATCGTTTGAATTTTGGGATTTTCCTTTACTTACATTTAAAATAGAATAAGATGCGTTTTTTTTATTTTCGTCTGTACACCAGTGTGAACAGGGTTCTGTTTTTATTTTCTTAACTATTAAAATCTTATATATATTGTAATTAAGCTTACGTATATTTTTATGCCTACACAATTTTATAATTTTTTTGTCGGTATATTACTTTGAACTTGAAAATTTATAATGTGGCAACCTGTGGTTTTGGAGATTGTTTGTAGTGTGCAATAATTTATCGCTCACAATAGAAAAATTAAATGCATATAAATAATAATTTGGGAAATACCAATGAGCACTTCTGGCAGGCAATAACTACACCGAAATAAAATGCCTACAATTAAATGATTTCCTAGTGAATGCATGTATTACGTTGCACATATGCACTACATTCAGTCAACTAATAATAAATGAAAGTAAAAATGAGAGTGAAATGCAGTTTTATATTAATTGTTATAATACGACTGCTGGTATTGCTGTTTTACTTTACTATTTTTTCTCAGAACATATTTGGATATTTTGGTACCTACCTATCATATTTTGTCATAATGAATAATATGGCAGTGGATGATATGATGCCCGATGTTAATTGCTGCAGCAGTTAGAATTCCAGCTTGCTAGTAAAAAGTTAATCAGCATTTCTACAAGGCCATGCAGAACTTTGCGTTATTGAAACTTTTATGCTTACGCTGAAAGTGTGTAGTGCGTAGTGCGTAAACTTATATCTATAGACATGCATTTTGTACGCATTTCGTTGCACTTTTGCAGTTACGAGGACTGTTGTAGGAGCTAAATTGAAACAGTCAAGTAGCTTACCGCTGTACATACACTATTTTTGCGATATGAGAATAAAGTGCATTCATGACTCATTCATTGTATTTGTTCGGTGGGAGTAATTTATAATCCAACTTACTTCTTCCCGGCTTACTCATGCATGTAACATGTTACCTGATAGCGTTTCAAAAAAAGTTATGCGATGATGGCATTTACCCAGAGTTTTATCGCTGCGTATGTATGTAGTTTATGTGTTAAGTGATGTTGATAACTTTGTATCTCTCCTTCGGGTACTTTTCACTGAGGACAGCTAGCAGGCTATCTATCATCATTATCATTTAAAAGTGAGATTGTTTTTGTACTATTATTTTCATGCGTGGTGGATAGGATGGGAAAAAGTGACAAATGAGCTACGCCATTGAACTCGAAAGTGAGACCGACGGAAGTAAAATGTTGGTCACCATCGCCGGTAGGATGATAGCTAAGCTATATACGACTAGCTATTCAAGTGCAATATAGTAATATGCAGTTTTTGAAATTGGATCGTAGGATTATTAGGATGCTTTTCATTGTTTATTGCTCTTTCTACATTATTCGACGAGTGTTGCGCCGTCGTGACGTGGATGTATGGACGTGCGTTGGCGTCGGTGCTGGTTGCGAGCTTCGATTTGCGACTACGCCATCTTAAGGAAAGCATATTTACGCATTTTCATGACATGATGCCTCCTTCCACCTATTCCAACACTCCAAGTTGTGCTTGCTACTATAAGTTAAGTATATTATATGAGGGAGTTAACGATCGTCGTGATCGTGGAATCGTGGTCACACATCTTATGAAAAGCTTTTTAACAGTTGAGTGACATACTATATGCGAATTCAAACATAGAATCTAGTTGAGTTTAAATGAATGATTGAAGATAATATGTGCGTAGTGGCGCCAGCTTTGTTTTTCATTGTTCAATTTCATTAATTAAAAGAATATATATAGGACATAAAGCAAAAATACGAAGCTAAGAAATAACGAAATTCAATCAATAGAATAGGGAAAAATGAGAATGAGGTTTTAGAAGCGCTGATGTCCGATGGTTAGAGTGAGATGCAATTATGAAACAGGGATAGAAGCCACTGACCTATGTATGATTCATAGCAAATTTCATATTTCTAATTATTTTTCCGTTTTTGGGGTAGATCGTTAAAAAGTGATTTTTTTCAAGCCAGTAATACAAACAAAGGTTTGGTTGGGATTCCGAAAAGGACTTTTCCGGGTGAATGCCTACAAAGATGTAAAAAATTTCTTGCACCGTGAGCGAGACTGTAAATGTTTTGCATTTTTTCGATTTCCTAACAAAAATTACGGAAGTTAGAGGAGGTTGCAATCCAAATTGGGAACCTTATCAATCCAAATACGGTTTTTGGATGTGAAATGTTCACATGCATTCCTCATAAAATACCATAATAACTTTGGTTATATGATATCACACGGATATAATACTATTTTTATGTTGACAATGGCAGGCTCATGACCAAAAATTGTTGCTCTGAATGAAACATGATGTGAAAAGTCATGAATGTTGATGATGAGATTTTTGTCTGAATATATGCAATTCCCAATACAATAGTACAAACTAAAACGTAAGCATTCTCAGCTTTATGGTGGGGTTGGGTTGGCAGGATTCTAAAAAGCATCGAAAAATTACAAGTATGGCATATGTGACGCATCATAACTTTCATAAAAACTGGCTTTTTAGGATAAAGGGAAGTTTTGTGAACAAAACTAGAATTCGAAATGTTCAATATTCTATGAATTTCTTGGCGATTGTTTTATGTTTTCAAACTTTGAGCCTAAGATAAAAAGAGTACAACTTTTACAACGTACTTGTCCCATCACTGTTCATTGTACAGTGAACATCATAGGTAGACATTCAGTCAGATAACCCAAAGCTCAAGTAACTATTCGTTAATAAATTGAAGTGCAATTTCAAAAGAGAAGTGGACTTGTTACGTATAAATAAAACATACAGATTGCAAATCATATTTTTTAATACGTGGTGGTACAGTAGCAGCAACGCTATGAAAAATGCAGCATTCTTTGGCAATGGCACTAATCGTAGGTATTTGAATGCATCTCATATCTCAAATGGTCATTGCGTCAAAGCTCAAAAACTCACGCTAACCCTTGCTTTCCCCTTTCATCGGCGATGATGATTTTTAATTTTAATAACTAAGGTGTGTTAGTACTCTACTCAAAAGGTTTGACTCTCATGAACAGCCTGACTGAATGTCACGTCTTCAAAAATTCAAATTAAAAATAATTACTGTATTCCACCAATCGAGAAGTGATTCAAAACAAGTTTCGTTTTTGTAAACGAACATTCAACGTAGCTGAAACAAAAACGGTCTGTGCGTTCAAAACGTACTCGCTATCGCTATTACTATTATTATGAAAATATGCAGCCAACAAAGGCGGCCAATGGCGATATTGGCGATTGTGTATTTTTTAAAGTTAGTGATCTTAACCAATATGTAATGCAATTAATTATGCTCAATTAATTATGTTAGATTATTTTGATTTGAAATATCAAAAGAGCCCTGTTTTATGCGATATTTTGGAAAGGCGCGTGCAGAGTCATCGTGCATGAGTGGTTGCAAATAGTTATCATTCTTAGAGAACAAATTAGGTTGACTCGTATTCCTTGAAATAAAAATCATAATGCCTATTAAAACTATCTGGAGGTTTACTCAAAAACTTTCAACTGGAAAGTTTCCCGTTAGTTGGAAGGAAATGAGAATGCGATAGCCAAACATGAATAGTTGCATGGCATGTATGCAACCATTTTAATCAAAATATTTTCTGTAGGAAAGCATATTTGAGCAACCTTTTCTTGTTTGTTCCTCAGTTTGAAGCATTATCGTAATCATTAATACATAAACTTTCAAAAAGGTATAAAATTATGATTATGAAACGCGAAAAGTACATGAGAGTAATTCCAGACATTCCAAAAAAATATGTAAATGTTTATATGTACCTTATTAAATAGTCATGAAATAAAGAAAATCAGGATAATTTAAAAAACTACAAGCTGTGTATCGGAGTTAAATAATTTATTCTCAAATCATTAATTATATTATTAACTCAAGGAAAATGGTTTTCCGTCAAAACTATTGCATAAACACCAACAGACAGTACGTATCAACACGTATCGTCTACGTATCTTAACAAAATACATCCTCTCAACCAGCAAAACCTTAGAGCAATATCATTCAATCGACAAATAATATTTTGAAGTATGGAGGGATATTACGGAAACGGATAAATAAATGTATATTCAATAGCATCTAAATTCGCAAAAAGTTATACATGTGATCTTTGAATCTAATTCAGTTCACGAAAAAAACGAAGTAAAAAACAATTTTATAAATATTAAGCGACTAATCAACGTCCACTGTTTCCATCATCGTCATCTGAAAATTTTCTTTTGGTGCCCGACGCTTGCGGAGGATTAGCGAGAACAGTAATTGTAGGCGAGCCAGTTCCTCCAAGTTGTACATTTGCAGCATACTGGATAGTCGGTTGAGATCCTCCTGAAAGAATTTAGTAAATTTGTTAACCAAGTTCATTTCATAAAGTGACAAAGTAGACAACATCGTTGGTTTCATTAAATTTACTTTACCTGCGGAATGATTAATGGAGGTCAGACTTGATACAGATCTTGGTGCGACACCCAGAGGTGTCTTGAAACCTCCACTAGATCCTGGAAGTCGAACGCTAATGTTCTGCGGCTTGGAATTACTACTAGCAATCGCCTTTTTGTACAACTGGAGCTGATAATTAGGCTGCGTCAGGCAGAAACGATCAGGAGGAAGGCGCAATCCGGAGCTGGATTTTATCAAAGGAAGTGGTTGGCTGTTTTTCGTTTTTGCCAAGTCCAGAAGGAGCTAGAATAGAAATAACAGAAAAGCTTTGAAAATTTGTTCCACCCAGTGCGTACTAAACAACAGCCAACAAAACACGCAGAACACATCATTTAATGACATTTTTAATTACCTCTCGTGGGGGAACACTGGTTACTGATTTCTCTGTCAGCATTTTGATTGCCAGCCTGATATCGTCCATATCGACAGTCTTCTTCTTCGCATACGTAGAATAAACGCGCGCTTCCTCCACCACTCCAGTTATGTAGCGGTAGACGTATTCCAGCATTTGGTTAACGACCCTCGGCTCATATAACTTGGCTCCCATTTCCTTCAGGACCGCATGCATAACTGCTGCATCCCGAGGAATTTGCTTCGCTTGTGTGTGCGACGACGACATGATTTCAATTCCAAGCGGCCACCCACAGTGACTATCGTCGTTGACAAACCGGCGTCAGTACTTATTCTTCCCCCTAAAATAGACACCTGTAAACACAAACAGTAAAATTTGTTATAGTTAAGACAAGACTATAGGTAGGTAAATAAATTAAGGAATATATTAGGTGAGGTGACTATTTTTAGTTATCATTCATTATCACAATATCGACATCGATTGTTATTACAATTATTTGCGTTATCTCACCTCCTTAATTAAATTGTTGCGTCTCTGACGATCACAAAAAATTACTACTCTTTCATAAAACGGCAGTTACACAGAAATATGCAGATTAGGAAACTTTTTAACCACAAAAATTAACGCATCGGATCCAACAAAATAATTAACAACACAGTATCATCTGTTGTGCATGTTGTATGTCGTGTTATTTGTTTGAACAAACATTTTGTTTTCATTGCAGATAAGATCTAGTCTGTTATACAATACTCAAGTTGCATCGTGCCCCGACTACTCCACAGGCATTTGGCGGCAAAGCTAAAACAGCCTTTTAGACAATTGCAAAAGGAAGGTCGCGGTCGTCGTCGGGTAGTCGTAAAGCAACTTGTATTTCAAGAGCGAGCGTAACATTGCATAAATGTTTGTGTGCGTGCACTTCTTGTGTGTTTTGTTGTTGTGCGTTTCTTCGAGAAGTGCTTTTGAGCACACATGCGTTTTTTGTCCCGGACAATTTTGTGCACAAGTCAGAGTTGAAGCGAGCGAAAGCAATCCAACTACATTGTTGTTGCCTCTCTTCTGTTCCATAGTTAGCAGCAATTTTGTTGGTGTGTTGGTTTGGGAAGAAGGTTGGTTCTGTTCTGTTGTAGGATTGTGCGTTCGAAAATTTGCGACATGTGTCAAATTCGTACATGTCCCGTCTTTCCGGTGACAGTCACGTAATTGCTGATTTATTAGAGAGACTTACAATTGTGTGATTGTGCCACTGTCACCAGCATTTAAGGTTATTATCGGGAGGGAAGGTTAATTTGTTAAGAAGCAAGTTAATTGGTAAGCCGAGTTAAAATTATTTTTAGTAGTAGCTATAATTAACAAATTAGGGCATTGTTATGATTATGCATATGCCGTCAGTCTCGCCGACACAGATGTCACTGAACTGACTACTGACACGAGATTTGCACATGATGCCCTGTTCACTTTGCTTTCAATTGTCCTTCCTGTCAGTCGGTCGGTATATGAATATTGTGTCAAAGTGTCATTACCCGGTGAAATCTCTAGTTTATAATTTGCTAATGAGGATGATTTACATTTTCTATTTTACAAATCGCAAATAATGAAATAGAATGGATTACTTCACTTGACAATCATTCTCATAGATAAGGCATGCATGTGCTAATTGGTTGTGCAACATTAATTATTATGTAATGCTGAACTTATTTTTCAACTGTCTTTTCAGAAGCCAATTTGAAGAAGCGTTGCAAAATCTAGCAAGTTGGAGTGGACTTCCAATGACAAACGACATACTGCAAAAGTGCAAGCGATAGAGTAATCAAGTATTTAGTTTCAAACAGCGCTTCCTCTCCTCGCTGCAAAATGTTGCAGCTAGTGAGCACTCAGAAACCCGGGGGTAAGAACTTTACCATGATTTAATTTTTCTGGACATTTAACCTTTGACTTATAGAAGCCTTACTAATTTAAATTTTCGAATACTATTTTCACAGTTTCGTACCCCTTATTGGTTGATACGACATATACCGTGGGAAGAAGACAAGGTGACATTACCTTCCCTGATGATCAGTCCGTTAGTCGTGTACACGCAGAAGTAGTAGTGGAGCACCCGGCGGGGAATATTGTGAGCTAATAAGATTTTTATAGGGACAATCGTAATTTTACATGTTTGCTGTATTTATTATTCGCTAATACTGAATTATTATAAATAGAACGAGCCATTATTAACACCGGTTCTGACGCTACAAGATGCGGGATCCAAGTTCGGGACGTTTGCGACAGAAGATAATATTAATTCAAAGACTGCAATTAATGCACGAGAACGTGTGACGCTTTCAGTTGGTGATAAACTTCGCTTTGGACTTCAATGGAATGAATACAAGTTAGTCAATCACGAGCATTGGGTGCCGTTTTAGTAGTGTAAATTTCAAGGCATATCAAGCAGTAATCAAAATAACTGTGTCTGTGTTGCAGGGTGGACTATACACCATTGGTGGTGACGTCATCATCTTTCAAACCCACTCCGGCTTTCAAATCACGAATTATAAAACTGGGAGGTCACTTTATAACTGAATGGAATGGATATGTAACACATGTTGTAATGGAGTCGCTGACGTTAACGGTAAAAGCGGTGTGTGCATTGCTAGCAGCAAAACCAATTGTTAAATCAGATTACCTAACAGAAGTAGTCTCCGCTTTCGAAACGGGTAAAACTCCACCGGGCCCTGAAGGCTTCCTTCCGCCAATCTCGGAATTGGAAAAAGGACTGGCGAATTTAGAAAATACTTGCTTTCATCCTAATGCATCTAGAACAACTCTATTTGCTGGGAAAACTTTCTTGTTTTGCACCACAAAACATCTGAAAAAACTAGCAGTCGCTATTGAAGCTGGTGGTAATTTCTCAGGCCTTCCTAATATTATTATGCATTTGAGTAAGGAATTGTTCAGTACCTAAACAAGTTGCTTAAAAATTTAAGGAGGGATCGCCAAGCTCGTAACCGATGCAGCAGGTGAAAACGTTTTGAATAACGAGTACATTATCATGGGTCATCCACTTGATGTCGCGGACGGGGAAAAGGATGGAAGAACAAAAGCAATTTTAGGTTTGTATTTTTAATTTGCTTAGAATGAAGGTATTGTACAAATTTAATAAGCCGGCTTCTTTTCATTTAACCAGATGTATACAAGAAAGGTGGAAAGCGTCTTATTGCTGACTCTGAAATAGGCCTTGCGGCTGTTCATAACAGTATTGAGAAGCACTGTAACCCTAAAAGCAGCATGGTCAATGCCCTGTTACCAAATATCATATCCCAAACTCAACGCAGTGCGGGCAGCAGTGTCCCTCTGGTTCCAGAGACGCAGGACGTGGATACACAAAGTGAAGTTGGAAACGGTGACACATCTAGAAACATCGTAAATGAAACGGTCATTAAACAGGAGGACGGAGAAACGCGCAAGAATGACACGGCTCAGAAATCTCAGATTACTCGGGGAGAGAAACGTGGCGTTGCGGATACGGGAAGCAGTTCATCTAAGAAAAGGTGTGATTAATATTATCTGTTACTATCGTCTTAATTGATTATTTTTTTACAAGACCGGATGCAAAAGAATAATTCCTGGTATAAATGTGTCAAGTCCAAAAGTCACAACACACAGCATTTATAGATTACAACTAATATTAATAGGTAACAGAATAGGGAGTAATATCGTGATATATAGTTTCCCGTTTTTGTTTTGTTTTGAAACTTAAGGTGAAGTGGAGTAAAAAGACGCAGTATTAACATGTTTGGTTGAATTGCTTGCGTCTTAAAAATCTCCAGAGATAGGTGCCTGACATTTGTGCATTTGATCTTGTTGAACAGATGCACACCTGGTGAAAGTTGATTTATGATATTTTCCTTATTTGCCCTTTCCTTTTTCACATTTAAAAACGGTGAAATTTGTTACAGATGATACTCCGGTCCGGTAATGTTCATTGGCAATGTGCATTTCCCAATTTTTAGAGTTTTGTATTTGTCTTGAAACAACTAATTGGAAATTATTTATTATAATATTTGCCGCTGCTAACATTGATTCTACTCTACTTCGTTGAATGGAGTTGAATAATTGTAGCGTTTTGTCAATTCAAGTATATAGAAAAATAAATATAACAGTATTATACTGTTTATTCTTTATGGAAGTCAATTACTCCTTTGTCACCTTATTTGGTCTGATGAGAATGTACACTTCATGCATAATGTTTCATATTGAAGAGTAGCTGGAAAGATGGAAATAACATGCACATCATTTTGAGATTATGACATTCTATGTTTTTGAGATTGATGTTACTGAAATTTCATTTTGATAATACTAGATCGGCTGAAGAAAGTTTGACCAGTTCTAATTCCAAGCGCATGAAGGAAGTGTCGCCATCTTCAAGTACATCAAAACCGTCATCCCAGAAGTCGAATGCCTCAAAGGCATTGAATTCGCTCTTTAATTTCAGTAGTGATGAAGATGAAGACGACGATATAGTAGCAGTTCCAGAGACGCAACCAGAGCAAGACGCTGGCGCTAATGATGACGTTGAAGTTGTTCCAGATTCGCAAATTCCACAGGTTTGTGTAGTTCATAAATATAACACGCTGTTCGCAAATTGTTACTATTTCGCAGTAATGACTTATCTGTTCCTTTTTTGTATGTTTTACAGGTCAGTGTTGTTGATGTAAGAAACTTGCAGTCTGTTGAGTCAACCCAAGCATCTTTGACAACCGGGCCAGGCGAAGATGTTTTCCGAGTTCCTGCGTCGCCAATAACTGTGGAGTCATCAGACGACGAGAATGACGAGATTCGCGATCACGGTACTGACTTCATTGAAACGGTAACGACTTCAGTTATGAACGCCAAGACTGTACCTGTGCCATCAAAATCAGATGAGGCAACCTTGAACGTGTCTCCGAGAAATGATTCCAAGAGAGGCAAGAAACCGTCACAGCCTTCCAATAAAAGCTTAAATAACTCCACCGCCGAACAAGGGCCCTCACGAAAGCGTCGCAGGGAAGGAGACGACAGTCTTGTTGAAGAAACCAAGAAGGTAGTGGGTGTACTATGCTCTTTTCATTGAATTTATGCAACATGAAACTAGGGTTTTGGCAATTGGGTTTTTATTTCAAGAAAGTAATATATCGTTATTATGCTTTACACACTAGATTAATCTCAACGAAATTCCGAAGAGGATGGAGCGTGCTGAATCCTGTGCAAAACTGCCATTTGTTAAGAAACCTTTAGTGAACAAAAATTCCACGCGTGATATATCAATACTTGCAAGTAATGATTCAAATGCAAGTTCCAGCAAGACAAATTACAAAAGCTTCAGGAAAGTACTG
Organism: Sinella curviseta; assembly: GCA_004115045.4. Classification (NCBI taxonomy): domain Eukaryota; kingdom Metazoa; phylum Arthropoda; class Collembola; order Entomobryomorpha; family Entomobryidae; genus Sinella; species Sinella curviseta. Next base: position 62,806,980 of record CM023199.3, on the reverse strand, counting down.
CCTAGCTTCATCGACGCTTCAAAATGTCAGGAGAACAGAAATTCTGGCCAGTCTAATGATGGGTGGATTGATACCACCAATGATTACAATGTAAAGCCCGTCAAGCTGACAACATATAACTACTGGCCGGGATCGACGAATTATCGGGCCGGAACTATTCCTCCGCCATTGGATGCCCAGCCTGAAAGAGGCATGGATTACGATACGCCTGAGGGTTTCATTACATTTAATGATACTAACAATTATCTAGAAAACATACTGGAGAGAGAGAAAAAACGGAAGAGAGGTAAGTTTTGGTTATTTGTGTTATAACCATTCAATAAATAATAAAAATGTTGAAAGTGAACTATTTATTGAATGTAATGAAACCAAAACTGTATATTTTTGCAGAGGAGGCAGAGAAGCTTCAGAAGGAAAAAGCTAAGTCAAACACCCCACCAATCCAAGATGAACCGTCAACCTCAGGAGGAAGGCGAACTTCGCCCCGTAAGAAAGGTCCTGCAGTTATGCTCCCGCCGCCACCTCCACCTCAGCCTATGCAAGTAGACGAGGATGATGAAGAAGATGAAGACGATATGTGGACTTTTAATCGTTGATACTTTGGAAAAGATTAAGCTAGATCGTGTCAGTATTCCTTGATATTTTCATTTTATTCATTTCATAATCATTTTTATTTTATAAGACTAGGCTTCGTTAAAGCTGAAACAGTAATTAACTTATTTCTTGACCAAAATGGACAGAAATCCTCAATAAAAAGTCATGATATATAAAGTGTAGTTGGTGAAATTAACTAGAAAACCACAAATTTCAAACTTTTAAATGAAATACATTGTCAATACCTGATGGAACTAAACGGGTGCAGATGTTTAAACCATTAATTATTATGTGATTATTTATAACTTATAATTTAAGCTTATATTGTATATCAAAAACGACTGTGAATTCGAAATAAAATAACGTAACAATTATTATCTTCATAACTATAAACATGGCTTCTACTTTAAATTGTCTAACAAAACATTCATTTTTTACATATGACATAACTAAAAAAAATTTGGTGATTAATTGATTAATAGCTACGCATGCATTAATTTGGATTCTATTAAGAGTTTCATACATCAACTTATATACAAGTGGAGTGGAATTACATGTTTTTTGTAATACTATCATTTGAAGGCACACTTTGGTCAGCCGTATTTTGGCATTTTACCATAATATACAACGTAAATCGATTAAAGTAATAAACAGGAACAGAACTAAACGAAAAGTATTTTAAAGTTTATCTAATATAACAAAATAGGTAACTTAACTTATGCGCTAAGTTGCACTGAATTCTCTAAAAATCAGTACATGAATATAAATGACTAAAAGTACAACACACCAGCCTCCTTCACTGACTCTTAATGATAGGACTTTCCGTCTCATTGCCTGAGTGTGTCGGGTCACTCAGAATCTTTTCATCGACAATGTTATTAAAATCTATTTTATACGAACTTGTTGGAGATCCGTGGTCGTGGCTTCCCATAGTTGGCTCAGGAACAGTTGCAGCGATTGTTCCACCCGAGTTTGTGTAAAAAGTTGTTGTCGCCGTATTCCCTAGCGGGTCAGGACCTCCACTGCCGACATTACCTGCATTGGTTGGACTCCCTGCTCCGAACATTGTTGCAGCGTAGGCGTAAGGATTTTGGTGATGAGCAAAGTTGGCGTACGAGTTTTGTTGAGCTGTCATATACGCTTGTGTGTCTTGGGCTGAATAGCCACTGCTGTAGGAGGCCCAGTCGCCTTGGGGCGGAAGCAGGTTGCTGTGCAGGGATGGAAAGTTGTTGAAGCCCATTGAAGAGCCACCTAATCAAAGCACATTTGGAATACAAAATTTGTAAAAAGGCATTTTCAACAAGTACGAATGTATGACAGTTTCACCTTCTCTTCACCTACCCGGATTTGTTGCAACATAACCTGGTGACTTTCGTGGTGGTTCTCGCTTGCGCCACTTGGCCCTGGAAGATATAAAATTGAAATTTTGTAATAGTTGAAGTCATTTGGCAGTATTCATTTTCTGTTTTGAAATTGACATTTCAAGGTTTATTGTGTGAGGTGTATATGCACTCAAAACAAATAGATAGTGACAGTGAAAGAAAGTTTCACTTGTATCACATTGCCCCATGTGATGAGCATTATGCTAAAGAAAGATGCTAGCGATATTACTTTCTCCCCGTTTACTTGATTCGATCTTTCTTAAAATTTGAAGTGATATTATTTCAAAGTTGAGCTTACCTTCGATTTTGGAACCACACTTGAACCCTTGACTCACTCAATCTCAATCGAATCGCCAACTCTTCCCGAGCAAATACATCTAAGGATAATTTAATTTAAAAGTCAATGTTTGAAATTTTTTCTGACTTGGGGGCTGTGTTGCATTTATTTCACTATGTAGTTTTGAAAATTACCTGGATATGGAGCTCTTTCAAAAGCCCGTTCTAATTCTTCCAGTTGATATGCAGTAAATGTGGTTCTATTAAAATAATCAGTATTTAATGGTTTATGTATGAGAAATTGTTCTCCTTTTGTCTGTATGAAGACGATCGATATCTGATCTTCTAACTATTGAACTTACCTTGTTTTCTTCTTTTTGGTTCCGTTGTCGCTTGACTTTTTGGACTTTTCCTTTTTCGGTTGATTGTTATTTACCTGCTGCACATTTACATTTGCTGTAGCTGCTGCTTGTAATGCTGCCGTTCCAACCATGCTTGGTAATGGCCCTCCATAGCCATTATTTGGGTTTCCGTTTCCACCATCCATCAAACCCGGCTCCGTTTTGAAAGGAAATGAAGCAGAAGCCAAGTTGATTGGGCTGGAAGGAGTTGCTCCGCCGCCATTGGGGCAAAGCGAGACCTGGTGGTTTTGACCCCCGTTTGGCACTCCTGATGGGTTTTCTCCACCACGGGGTGGGGACGATGATAGCATAGGCATTTGTGAGAGGTCAGGGTACTGTTGATGCAGTCCCAGCATAACCTATTACCAAAATAGTTCGCTATGTGTAATATACCATTCTATTCGATTTACCAAACCCTTGGTATACTTTCACCCGCTTGTTCAATGAAATCTATGCACTCACTAAAAATCTGAGAAAATGTTAATGTATACCTGAATGGAGTGAAAAGGGGCTGTTCCTCCTTGCTGTTGACCTTGTTTCCCCACACCACTTGCATGATGGGCATTGTGATGATGCTGGAGGAAACTTTGATGGTGATACAGTTTGTGATCTCCATTCCCATTATCCCCCGGTTGGTGATGATGATGCTGTGAAGTTTGCTGAGGTGATGAAATCACGACACTTCCTCCAACTGAGTTTGGAGCGACAACTGTTCCAGCATTTTGACCACCATTGGGGTCCATGGACAAAAGTCCCGGATGATGATGGTGATGGTGAGGGTGCTGCTGCTGTGCTTGGGCATGAGAGGATCCTCCTGATTGAGTTGTGACTGCGGCTGATGGTGATATACCGTGATGGCCATTAAAGCAATGTGATGGGTCCAATTCAGGGAATAAATGCTCATCAAGTGAGTGACCTTCCATTATGATTACACCTACTATGCGACAAATACTGGGTCAAGTTAATTAATTAACAGAGTTGTACACTTCTGTTGCAACAGCCGTTTAGTGTAGTAGTAGTGGTACTTTGTTAAATTGCAATTGGCAGCTTTTTCACTGGGAAAAATTACGCTTGATTGAAGGAAATAAGGAGGAGGTGGAGGCAAACCAATTCCCTAAATAAAAGGTTCTTGTTAACAACAATAAAAATATTCGCGTTGCATCAATGATGATGTAATGTTTGTTTGTGCACAAAAATAAAACTATGCATCTGAGGGAAAATTATTATGATTATTGATGATTAAACTCGTTGAACTTGATGATGATGACGAGCGATGCCCTTTCCTATATATACATATTTGACGGTCTTTTGTCCACAATCAAATCAATTATCACCAATCAGGCAAAATTCAATCAGTTTTTAACGACTCCCACACAGAAGCTCTCTCTGATGCAGTTGTCCTGCACGTTACAAACTTCACACACAAACTCGCAGTCACTTTTCATTTACCACACATCACATCGACAAATTTTTGTGTATTTAAGGCTTGTTTAGTTTTATTTAGTTAGCGTTTGTTAAAATAATTGTCAATGATGGACGGATGGATGGAGAAGAGCGACTGTGTCAGAGAACATAAAATGCTCCACAGAAGCACAGGGCACCTATTAACAGAGTAATTGAGGAGCGGCCTGCCACAACAACTACAGCTAATCAACAAGTCCTGCCCCAATAGTTGAAGTTAAGTTGTAATAATAATTGTAATCACTTTGATTACCTCCAATATAATTGAACACAACAAGACTAATAATAATTCCACCACCACCAACATCAACACTAACGGACTCGCGTGCAGTCAACCCTACACTAAAATCTCCCAAAACGAATTCGATGAATTAGTAACAAAAATGGCTTTTCGCTTGCATCATCACAGCGTTTAGTTTGCTTCTGGTGGCTCGGGAGAAAGAGTCGATCAGATTTAAAAGTCTCTCTCGGTAAGTTCCTGTTGGAGGACTGATTATCAGGATTTGGATAATTCCTGGATTTAATAAGAAGCCTCGTAGAGAAAGAGAGAGAGAGATGTGTTTACTTGTGTTTTGTTATATTAAATTGAATGCAAGTTTTCCTTTAAATGTGCATTATATGTTGTATGTCTGGCGGTGGTGACTGTGTGCCCGTAGTACCGTGTGGATTCATTTTATTCTCTATATATCATGATTCCATGAAGAAAAAAGGTCCTTTAGGAAATTCATAAATTATAAATAGGAATGGTGTTCAGTTCGTAATAATGATAATAATAATGATGATCATAGCGTGGCAATAATCATTCCTCCTTCTCTATCTCATGAAGTTTAGTAAGTAAAAAAATCTTTGTGGTGATCTTTGTGTGAATATTGGAGGAGAAGCAACAAAGCCAGACGCTTTGTCCTCTGCATGCGGCAGGGCCACTCTGCACACAACTTACGCTGTTGGCTGGCAATGATGTGTTGGAGAAAACGGTGGGGACAAAGGAAAGAGACTGCTTGATGGGTTGATTGGGTTGTTTCTGTCCAACCACGAGTGATCATAAGCCAACCCTCAACCCACCCTCCTTTTCTCTCTTGTTGTTTGTATCCCAGAGAGTGAAGGAGCATCCCTGTTCTCAAACGTAACAAGTAGTCAGTTCTCTCTGTTCACGAAGAATTGCTACAAAAAAATAATAATTCTTGGATGTGAGAGATCAGCATGATGTGATCTTTTTAATGAATTGTACAGTGTGAGTTTAGCAGGCAGAGAAATAAGTACATTTTTATGAAGTCATAATAATAAGTATATGAAAAATATGGATGTTTGTTTAAAGCTTGTTTGGTGTGATCTGTGCTTGGAGAATGATTATGATGCCATGTCTCTTTCCACCTCCACCACCAACTTCTGTTCTGCTGCTGCTGCTGGTGTCGTCGTTGTGCTCATTGAGCCAATTAACTAATTTAAAGCAATCAAAAACTCTGGCTGCATGCACATCCTTCTCTCTCCATTCTTTTCTGGACATCGATCTCGTTCGCTCCATATATTATTGTGGAGAGAAAAATGGTTTTCTTTTTAAACACTACTACGTTTTATTGTTGGACAATAAAAATATCTTCATGATGATTCTTTTATTAAAAGTCGCAGTTAAAGTGTCTGCCAGAGTATAAAAGGAAATAATGCTAACATTCAAGTGCAGAGTGTCGTATGAAATGTCAGCATTGTCAGCCAGTCAGCCTTACTTAAACGAGTCCTCTCTTATTTCGACTACTACTACTACTCATGAATGATGAATACAGATCCTATTTTCAACAACGTATGCCGTGTTTAATAACAAGCACTACGTAAGCAAAAACATGTTTTTTAAATAGTATCTCTATTTTTAAATCCTTCATGTAGGTAAAAATCCTTAGCATTGGTAGACAAACCATTTTTCCATACGCCAGGAATACAATTAGTGTTGTATAATATAGTACAATGTGTTATGAATATGGTTTTCAAATTTACTTTCCATATTTGACTACAAAGAAATCCATGTATTACTGCTTTCATTGTTTACAGCTAGTGTAGTCAATCCCATAACCCATTTAATCATATCTGTTATGATATGAAGATAAAAACATTAAACACCTCTGGGTAAAAATTAAAGTGTTGACTTAATTAACCGTTTCCTGCATCCGATCGTACGATGGCCAACGTACGTGACTGTGACTTTTTAAAAATCTTAAATGTCAACCCTCTTTCATAATAGGTAATCATCTTCTCCATCGATCCTAGAATAGTTAAAGTACATATTCCACTCACATCTCTTTGTAGTCCTGTTCTGCTCCACATCATTCTTACAACGAGTAAAATTTAATTTTGGAAAAGGATAACAGACCAAACACAATTCTTTTAAAAGTGAAAGCTATGAAAGCAGGTACATATTATACCAGTGTAGAAGTTTATAATTTAAATGAAAAAAATATTCCATATGAACTCGTGCGTCGTGGGATTGAAATTAAAATAATGGATTTAAAAGTTCATGATACTACTAATCTACGATAAATAACTTATAAAATAGGTCATACTGTCGAGGTGAGGAGAGGAATGCTCATTGATCTCACTGTGGGCGTATATTTTATTTAAAAAAATGAGTTTCTTTAGGTGACTTATCTTTCATCAGATAAAGTAGACGATACGATTTGATGCATTGTGAAAAAGAAACTTGGACAAAATCAAGGGCAATTCAATTCACAAAACGATTTTACATGTTCATGGAGAAAAGAACTGGACGTGTTTGATTTCTTTTTAAACGCATGATCATCAAAAATAAATATTTTATGTATGAATTGCAACTAATTGGACATATTTATTGCCAATTAGCTAGTAGCCATAAATCTGATATCGAAGGGGGGAAATAAACAAACGATTCGGCGTTATCGGTCCAGTATGTGTCTCCGTCACCATTGATAAAGGAAATGCATTGAATTGAAGCAGACCTAGACCTATTGATCATGTACCCAAATTAAAACCAAGTTGGATGTAATATATGGGCAGAGATAAAATATGAAGCATATTTTTATTTTTAGGGTTCATATAGGGCGTTCCATAATTTATTTGACCTGCTTTTTATTTAGATTAAGAATTTATTTTGTTAAGGGTGTTTTGCGGGGAATCAAGAGGAAATGTATCGGTTGATTTACAACGGGGCAACGTTTGACACTAAACAATTATTTGAGTTTTAGAGCATTTTAGATAAACCATTTCCTGTCAATACAAAGTTCCATAAAAACTAAAATAAAATCAATACATGATTTTTCACATCAATGCGTACTACCTAATAAACCCTTATCAGACAATTCAAACAAGTTTCTCACGGAAATACAACCAAGCTGTACGAGCTCTGATTTACGGAAAGTTAAACAATGAGAATGTGAAAGTAAAAAGAAGCATAGTTCACACAATGAATGCTTCGAAACACTTGGAACAATGCATGGCTTCCGCAAAAAGCACGAGATTCGAGTGCCTCGGCTTTGTTTTCGAAGAAAAAATCTAATCTTTCATTGTCAGAAACTCAAACAGTGTATAATTGCATACTCCTGTCGTGCACAATGTAACGCATCATTTATACGTTTAAAGATGTCTTTAAAGGGTTAAAAAATTGGTTTTAAAGAAAGACTTGTCAAAAAATGACAATTGCACATTTTTAAACAATTTTATTAATGAATCATCTAATAATGCACTTATTATGTGTTACAGATCTCCGTTACGCGATCAAAAGTGAGCACTATTTTTTAAAGGGTGACAAAAAAGGGGTTAAAATGTTAATCCGCTGTTGATGATGAGTGTAATCGTTCTTTCCACGTCAGTCAAGTGGCCATCGACATATGCTTTTTATCACCAGGAAAGCTCTAAAATAATTCGGGCTTCATCTAGGTAGGTATATATATAAAAAATCCTTTTGTTGGTTTTTCCATTGTGGTCTTTTCACCCTTTTCACGGAGCTCGTACACACCACACCAGTAAAAGTTTTGGCATGACCTCAGAGGAGTGGGCTGGCTGACCATTTAGACTTGTGTAAATACCCACTTGCTTTGCTACCCACACGTCAACTCATCGACATGATTAACAATGAAATGGTACGAAGCAAGTGTCACTAGCGCTTGTGGTTAAAAGGGTTTCCCAATGAAGTGGGCAAACTCTGCATTGTGATCAACAATGTGATAAATATGATTCATATTTTTTATTAACGCTTAATACGATAGGGTTGTTATTACGGCATGTAGCGTACAAAGGGGAGCAGTTAGCAGCATATTGTTGAATGACAGGGTAATAAAAGGGTGCAGTTATTCGCACAGTCCGATGTTCCCTCGGAATCATGGGATCTCCGTGCTCGTTGTAGAGATCCGATCTGACATCCAAAGTCAAACACTTAATAGGGGAAAAAGTCTCTGCTATGTGAACTGTATGTAACCTACCGTGAGTTTTTGTACAAGAGTTGAACGTGAACCCTCATCTTCTGTCCATTACATGCCCACTGATGTCCTTTTATTCTCATTTATAACAACAACAGTCAACAAGCGACAATAAGTCACTTCGCATTTTTTCCGATCCCGTATTGAACTGGTCGAAATGAACAATGCTCCACTCTCTGCTCGGCGTTGTGTTCATTGTTGATGTTCAACCAACATTTCTCACAGATTATATAACTCGCGTAACTGCTATTGAAGTTTCCGTATAACACTTTGCGCTTTTGTAAGGGAAACAGTAAATGATTCCCTCATTACTAGATTAATAGCCTCATTTTTTCAGTTTGTCACAAAAGGAGTGAACTTTCACTTCTCATATTTTGATAAACTAAAGTGGTAGAAATCAACGAAAGGGTAGAGAATGAAATGCTTTCCAAGCGCATCTCCCTCTCGGTTTTATTCCATTGAAAGAAAGTTAATGGGATGAGAAGAAAAAAAATGTGAAAAAATGTTGTTCAATGGCCCTGAATATTTCCGTAATTTGATAATGCACCAACTACTGACCAGATTATTATTACATTCCCCTGAAATGGTAGATACCATATTTTAAAATGAGCAAACGCATATGCAGATAAGATACATTTAGTATTCAAAATCCAGATTTTAAAAAAAATCCCAGTAGGAAGCGAGTTCTTCCTCTTTTTAATGACCATCCCTACAACTTAAACCATTCATATTTGTGTCGTTTACGCGAATATTGTATGCAACTGTAAACCAATAAAATTATTAAGGAATTGGGATAAATTTTCCCATGAATATAAGTTTACGATTAAAACAATCTATGCATCACATTCACATTATAATGCTTCATTCACTTGCCAAGATCTTAAAGGTCGCACGTCACCCCAGCTTCGTTCTGTGTAACCTGTCTATCCAGTCTATCCTCCTATATCATTAGTATAATGTATGAATTAAACTGCATTGTTCGTTCATTTTACTCAGTGGTAGATGTGAAGTGGTAAATGTTGGAATAAAATAAAACCTGAAAAAGATCATTTTACTTATTCAGTACCCACGGTCATATCCATAACCTTAGACAAACTTATTTCAGTCTGGTAAATTATTAAATGTAACTAAAAGATTACGTATTTTGTTAAGACTCTTGCATATGCGAATAAAAAGAATGAAACTAAAGACCTATGATAAAGGTATTATTGTTGTACCGTGATAATGCAATTATGACAAACGTATGTAACTGGCAACGGGTGGGAAAGTGGAAGCGTCTTCCTGTAATTGTTTTTCTTGACAACCCCACTGCGTCTGGTTCTCTGGTCTGGAAAGGGGAATTAAGGATCCATTAGTATCTATTTGTACATTGTACTGAGACTCAAAAGACAATAGCCAAAAATCACTTGTTATCTTGTCATAAAAGATCATATTCATCGTGTAGCCAGGCATCAAACTAGTGAAGATCTTTATTGAAGATTTAGATTTTTATCCCGCAGTCCATATCACACAGAAACTTGTGCTCCCATCCATTTTCTGGGAATCACAGGGATCACAAAGTATACGCACGTAGCCACTTTACTGTTGCTACTCATGGAAAGAAACTTGAAAATTTCCAGATCCTGTAATAGCTACATACATACTGGGATTTTTGGACTGCACACGCAACAATACCGCTTTTACAAACGCATCTCTCTCAAATCCACATGATCTTTGGCTGCAACTTCCTAGCTCGGTTTCACACGCAAATGTATTTTGCATGCATGTATGCCTCATGTCAGCAGCATTCCGCTTCATTCAAGTACCAAAGGACCATTCATCTAAAGTAAGAATCAGACCCTCTGCCCTGGCTCTATTGGAAACGATTGTGGGTTCATTCATCTTCGGCAATACATCGTTACATCCAGAGTACTTGCTTTCCTAAAATGGTATATTAGAGATCAAAATAAAATCAAACCGCAAGAGGCACAACGTATGAGATAGGATCACCCTAGTCAGTTGGTTCAGCAGAGAGCATTTTCGTAACAATGAAAGTTTTCCTATGAATCCCTCAGGCAGCTACTTGCCCTTAAATATAATACACAACATACACTGGTGTGGTAAGTACATAAAAAACTTTGTAACAATTTAACAATCTCACGTATCAGTACATTTCATGTCGTTAAATGGATTCACACACACGCGTTATATAAAAGTTCATTATGATGAACATAATGCATGAGGGAACGGTATTGGGAGATGAAAAGATGAAACAATAAATACTGCGTCAAGTGACAGGGAAGGTTCATTTTGCTAGTTTCACACGCGTCAAACACGTGTGTAAAACAGTGCACTCAGTAAGTTTCAAAGGCATAATGCTCAATTTACTTAACAATCAGTTAATTTGACATTTTACTTTTGTATTTCTTCTGGTTCTATAATTTTTGGATAATCCTAACTGATAAAATGTTAAGCAAGGAAACAGATTTATGCCAAGCCACTTAAGCCAAAGATTGCACTACTCTTACATTTAGCTGGCTAAAACTTATGAGGAATTTCATTACTATATATTTAATTTACAATGTTTCATCGACAGTGAGAGCACAAACCACGAACTGTCAATCAGGTCTTGCGCGTCTATTTACAACTGACTATGCAGACGTGTACATAAATATTTACCTTATCTCGGGACGAGTGTTTAAAGAGACATCATTGGAATAAACATATCAGGTGTGTAATGATTGCACTTTGAGTAATAGATATTTAAATGTAGCATTTAAAGTATCTGTGCATATGAAAACAACTTATATACAGGAATATGAACCATAATTCTGATAGCTAAAAGATGTCTGTATTTATTGTATTACACGATAGAGAAGTGCAAAAATATTAAAGTAATGTTGAATGTATTAAGTACAATACACACAGGGAAACTTAAATGATCTATGTATATATGTTTCCATTGTCATTAATCATCCTCGGAAAATTCTAATATAATTGTACACCTGAACATAATTGCTCGGAATTATTCGCATCTTTTACTGTCCAGAGGAGTTTTTTATCATGCCTTTTTCAGTCATAAAATAATGAAATTACTGTTGCTAAAATGTCGTAGATTCAACTGCTGCATGTAGCTGTAGCAAGTATGCAAAAGGTCATACGATTTTTGAAAGGCGTATTTATTGAGAATGGAAGTTATTGTATTGTGGGGAAAGTGCAATATATGGCACTAATTGTCACTGCATTATGTGAATACAATATAATGCATCAATGTCTACCCACTTTTGACTCAAATTGTCCACCAATAACTGACCACCACATTATTATGACCCCAATTAGTTTTAATGAACTGAAACCCCATATGTATTAATATGTCAACAAGTGGAAACAAAAATGCTGAAAATTCAAATATTTAGTTATATATTTGACGTGAGTATTATCTTCTGGCTTAAGGCCTTGAAATCCGAAGATGATACAATTCAGACATAAAATGACCGGCCCAGGTAAACTCTGATAACATCCGAGTTTTCACGGTTATCAAATCAATTTACTCGCAAATGTTTAATTTGTCTGTTATATGAGTTTTTTCTCGTCAATGATTATACAGATATTTGACATCGTCATTACTTTCGGGTGGAACACATTATGCTTCCTGTTATTTGAACTCTTAACATTTACCTAAAACTGCAGATAACCTCGCATACGTAGAGTAAGACAAGACGACGTGTCATTTACCTGCTAACTATTGACGTGTAAATGAAATAAAATCCCTTGCTATTGCCGCTCAAGTAGGTATATATATATGTACTTACCTAAGTATATTCTGTTAGTAAAATGTATAAACGAGTTTGGGTCAAGTACAGATGCAATGCAATTAGGTAACTAAAATACTGATTTCCACGAAATGATGAGTGGGAATCCATTCTACATCTGTCATTATTTATTCTGAACGTTTTATGTATAAATAAATAATTGCATGCGCTAGTTAGTAGTTCATTACAATGCAAAATCACAATTAAATATGTGTAAAGAAAGAATTGATTGACAGCTATCTAAAAATGGAATTGGATAGCATAATGGTAAAAGCAAAATGTTGCTTGAGTAGAAGCGTATAAAGTATGTATTGTTGGGCATAAAATGGTGAACAATGAATGTGATACAAAAGTCCAAAGTCCAAAGTTTGAGATAACAAGTCATGGTTCACGATAAAGTTTGGAGAGCTGATGCAATTCTATTGCTGTTGTAAATACCTTGTGTTATGTACGAGCATTCAGAATACATTTAGGTGTATGTATGAACGGGTATATGCGTAAAATCGCTGATCTGATAATGACTTATGTCTACTCAGTTACAAAGCATAGGTCTTTGCTGCGAGCATTAGTAATCTTTGCTAAACGTCAAAATCCTCAAATCATTCATTAAAAATTCTTTGCTCGCTTTGTACTTTGCCCTTGTTATTTTGCGCTGCAGTTTTTTGCACTCATTAGAGACGACGTAAGGCAAACTACTAATAATTTCCAATTACAATCTCCATTTCTGCCAACGCATATTCCAAGATTTACCTAAAAATTAATTTTATGAATGAGGTTGATTGACATGTACAATATACGTAGTGTACCCCATTCAAACTCATATGTGTATACAAATACTGCAACAATTGAATGAATACGGCTGAATGAGTTTAAAACGAGAACTTATAATGCAATACTAATATGATTGGATATTTTATCGATATACGGTCTAGAGTCTAGTTATCTGCACTAAGACCCAGACAAAGTACAGTGACTCATAATGGCAACTCCAAAAATTATATGCAAAAATATTAAGCTTGATGGACTGGACAGAATTTGGGGTATAACCTGAAACAAGAACTTTATAAAATACACATAATGGAAAGACTACATTACACACACTAATAATTAGGGAAGCCGGGGAAAGCACTGATTGCATAAATCAACATGATACATGTTATGCGTCAAGTTAAGCATGTGCCATTTACAAGGGAAATATTATTTTGAAGGTTGCAAGGAGGTTTATTTTGAGCAAGCATAACATTTTGGATCTGGAAAATAGAAAATATGTTTTGTGCCCAAGTAAATCCGTATTCTATTTATTTCTGTCCCCAGTGACGTCAGTTCCAAAGTTCACCATACTCTTTCCTCACTCAATCCATCCTTACAAACATTTTGTTTGAAGGGAATTCTACAAGTAAAATGCCGATGCTGTCATATATAATATGCAACTAGGTATTATGTGGAATATTGCTGAGAATAATGCACAGAATCACAGACATTCTATAATATTGTTATTGTGATGAAGACGAAGAGTTCATTTGAAAAAAATTCCATCCCTTTACATGCTTAAAGTTATCCGTACTATGAGCAGCTACGCAAAGTGTTGATGACGTACTTGGAGGCGGAGCGGGTCAAAGTCCACAAAAATAACAGTCATGCTTCTGTTGCTTGTGGAGCGACCCAAAGTTTGCAAACTTACTTGAAAAATTACTCTGTCTGTCCGTCCGTGTACATGATGAACTAATGAACGCTGAAACATGATGTTTCAAACATCGATCATTGCCATTGCTGTCTTGTAAACACTCTAAAAGTGAGCTCCAGTTTCATGCAATTTTGTCTGCTTATTATTCACATGAATACCATCCTTATAATTTAATTTACGGCAAAATGAATCAAGTTGCTGTTTGACCTATTGGGGTGGTTGACCATTGGACTTATTTCTGAACTATAACCTTTACAGTTTAGTTATCGTCCAAAGTATAATAACATGTAGGTGTGTATGCTTGCAGAATATATAAAATAAATAACTAATTTCGTTTCGAGCTCTTCAAAAAATGTTTAGATTTTGCTCGCTACTGTTGCATATCGCATCGTATGGAATATATTATGCCTTATTGACAAAACATTTTAATTCATATCTGTAAAGATTGCAAGGAAGGTGCGAAGCCAAGCCATGTGTGTGCCGTACGAACAAACACATGTAATGGTTGTATAGATATTCTGGTTCATGCGTTATAGTATGTACTTTGGCTCCTGCTCATAACAAAATAAATATTAGGCTAACTACCTAGTTATATAAAATGAACTCTGAACAATAATATTACCTATGTGAGAAAAGGTAAGTTTCATAAACACAATTTTACTCCTTTTGCATGTGTAGGAACTCGTGCCCTTCAATGATTGTGTGTTGTATGTGTGTGAGCATTTTATCTTTTATCCTATGGAGTAAATTCCCATAACCGCAATAGCATGTTGTCTGTGAATTCTGAGTCTGCACCACATGTACATGTAAATATACTGGGATCGGATATCGCTATACCAAATATTGCGTCTGAGGAGATACATTTCATTAGAGACTCTCATATGAATACCATCACTTACGTAAACAATCTAGTATAGTTCTGTCACGGCATTCAGCGACACAACATCGTCCTTGCACACAACGCAATATCGTACATGTACCTACCTTGCAAACTACGCAAGCAGCCAGCCACTACGTTTGGATTAGCTAATCAAAAAATTATTTGGCAAGAGAAATAAGGAAGAGAGAAAGGCAAACATTTTTCCTCACAAGGTTTTGATACAGTTTGGAGTTTTCGTTGCAACCGAGACGAAGTTTTTGAATGTAAGCATACCAAAGCTACTCTGGATTTTCGCTATATACACGTTTTTAATAATTTTTAACCGAAAAGTTTAGTACATTACAAACTGCTGAAAAGAAATTTGATTTAGGTAAACCTAGAAATAATTCCAGTCCCTTCGATTCATTTAAATTCTCAAGGTTTCAACGGGAAAGTTTCTAAAGCATTTCATCTGGCACCGCTATACATACGACGACCCATATTGTACATACAAAAATAGCGATCTACTGAATAATTTGTTATAGATTATATATGAATTTTAGCATTCCAATATGTGAAACTGAAGAGACCATTTCTGTAAAGGCACATGCATTATTACCTCCGCGAAGTATACACTGAAGGGAGGTAATTGAGGAGAATTTTCTCCATTTGCCATAACAGTAACAGCCAGTTTTTTCCAGCTACATCTTGTTAGGAACCTTCATGCATATATATTTTTCAACAGTGAAGGAGTGCGTTGGTAAATCACATATTATCATGAGAGGTGCTTATGCCCCTGCTGGTGCATAACAAGTACCTACTCAGGAGGTATGTCAGGTATATACACAGGAAATGTCGGTGAGGTGAAGTAGGTGCCGTGCCACCGCCACCATACATATATCCCGTTTATATAATGCATAACAGACATGGTAACTGGTTTCTGTGACCATTGTTCGAAACTCTTTGATCCTAATTATAGAGTTAGAGGTCATTCGTCAGGTAGGTAGTAGGAATTCCTTACATTCCAGTAAGAATTACCCATGAACAGAAACAGAGAAAAATTGAAGTGATGCATGCTGGGGTCTCTCTGCCTGATCCTTGCCTCTCATTCATATGTCACGTATCTAATTAGGACTATAATTATTTGAATTTCTAAATTGATCCAAGTAGCTAGCATTTTTCACTCAGAAAAGATCCGTTGATTGCATTATTGTGGGTTGAAAAAACTTTCATGTTGTTTTAATACATCGTTGTACACACTGATTTGACGAAAAACTTGGAACAACATACATATTGTATTAACCACGTGTCTTATTTTTATATCATTCCAGAACCGGAATAAATATCGCAGCAATCATGCATCGCTTAAACTTGAAGGTAGTTGGTGGCATGCACAGCGTTGCCAGTGGGTCATTGATCAAGGCAAGCCAACACAATAACAGGTATGAGCCATATATTTATTGCATACATGCATTCTTGGGAATATGATAAGAATTTTACAGTGTATTTTAATTAATTAATAATTGCATTTAATTTTCAATCAATTTTTCATGAAGAGTTGTAGCGGCTTTTTCAACACGACCAGCACTTCAAGGAGTGGCAAAGGCTGAAACAAAATCCGAATCTAGAAAAGCTGATAAGCCTAAGAAGCCAGTAGAATCCAAAGCCTTTTGTATGAACCTCTTTCGTGGAAACTTGCTTCCTGAACAGGCCTTCCCATACCCCGATGTTTTATCTCCAGACCAGCGTGAAACAATGGAAATGCTCATTTCCCCAAGTGAAAAGTTTTTTAGCGAAGTAAATGATGCAGCCAAGAATGACAAGTTAGAGAAAGTTCCTGAGGATGTTATGGAAGGCTTGAAGGAATTGGGGGCTTTCGGACTTCAGGTACTGATTATTCTTATGTTCATGATTTAAAATTCACCCAGTTCATATATACAAAAGACTGGCATTTTAGAAAATGTATTAATTTTGTTCAGGTCCCAACCGAACTGAATGGTGTTGGTCTCAACAATACCCAATACGCACGGCTTGTAGAAATTGTTGGAGCCCATGATTTGGGAGTGGGAATCACATTAGGAGCCCATCAGTCTATCGGTTTCAAAGGAATTCTTCTTGTTGGAAACCCTGAACAAAAGAAAAAGTACTTACCGGAAGTCGCAACTGGAAATAAAATGGCTGCCTTTTGTCTAACTGAGCCCGGAAGCGGGTCTGATGCAGCTAGTATTAAAAGCAGGGCCGTTTTATCTGATGACGGAAAACACTATATTTTAAATGGAAACAAGATTTGGATCAGTAATGGAGGATTTGCAGAGGTCATGACCGTGTTTGCTCAAACTCCTGTGAAAGACCCAGTCACCGGCACCACGAAAGACAAAGTTACTGCATTCATTGTGGAAAGAGCATTCGGCGGAGTTTCTAACAGTAAACCTGAAAAGAAAATGGGCATCAAGGCTTCCAACACAGCAGAGGTATGCGTTATAATAAAAAATAATAACATTCAACTTGCTGGATGCATGTGCTTAAATGCCATAATCTTAAAAGAAAGTATCATGTTAATGTAATTTTGTTTGACATATTTGAATAGGTGTATTATGACAACGTGAAAATTCCAGTAGAAAATGTCCTCGGGGAAGTAGGAGAAGGATTTAAGGTACGAGTGTTCGAAATGCGTATTCCTAATTGCTTAAAATACTTTCTGATGTTTAGTCGACTGAACTATGAATAGTTTTAACATATATTTTACAATTACAGGTAGCAATGCAAATTCTAAATAACGGTCGCTTTGGAATGGGTGCCGCCCTCTCCGGAACAATGAAAGGTACGCAATTACTAATACATAAGTTGTTAATGTCAGAATTGAAAAAATAAGGTTTTTTAACCGATTTAAAGTTTAATTTAATGAACTTTATTTACTTCAGCCGCAATTCAAAAGGCATCAGAGTTTGCAGCAGGACGTACCCAATTCGGACGTAAAATCGAGACTTTTGGAGCAATTCAGGAGAAAATCGCACGCATGGCTATAAAGCACTATGTTTGTGAAAGTATTGCGTAAGTACACAATCTTTCATTTCAGGTTATTGCTGGGATTTTAAGGGATTTTAGTAATTACATATATTTATACGTATAACAGGTACATGGTAGCCGGAAACATGGACCGAGGGTTCAGTGATTATCAACTTGAAGCGGCCGCCAGCAAAGTAAGTTTTTTTCATTCATTCCGTTCGTAACGTAAATATTTTTTGTGAATGCTTTATTTATCGGTTCTTTTGAAAATGAAAACTAGATTTATGCATCCGAAGCAGCTTGGTGGGTCGTTGATGAAGCCATTCAAGTGATGGGCGGTATGGGTTTCATGCAAGAAACTGGCCTTGAAAGAGTTCTCAGGGACTTGAGAATTTTCAGAATTTTCGAAGGCACTAATGACATTTTGAGATTGTTTATCGCTCTCACCGGTAAGATAAGAGAATAACTCGACAGCATGAATATAATAATAATGTGTTTTACCCATGAAAAGAGACATAAATGAAAACGTATTTCTCTTATTTTGAAATCTCTATAGGTCTCCAGTATTCTGGATCTCATCTCCGTGAGCTTCAACAAGCGTTCAAAAATCCAGCAGGAAATGTTGGAGTTCTTTTAGGGGAAGCCACAAAACGAGCTTTCAAGTCCGTTGGCCTTGGAGGAAATACGAAAGGAGTCCTAACGCCACATGTGCACTCCAGTCTCTCACAACAAGCCGGACTTTTATCTGAGGTAAATAATAACTTTAAATTAAACATTCAATTCATCAAAGTACGTCAACAAGCATTTTACTGAAGCATTTTTAATTATTTCCACAGGCTGCTGAGAGCATTGGTCAAGCCGTCGAGGGCTGTCTCATGAAATATGGCAAGGGAATTATTGAACAACAATTCGTTTGTAACAGACTAGCCGACGCAGTTATTGATACGTATGCCATGGCCTGCATACTTTCAAGAACCTCCATGTCAATTGAGAAGAACTTGCCATCAGCCGAACATGAAAGTCTCATGACCAGGGTCTTTTGCAGTGAGGTAAGCTTGCCAAAAGGAGAAATGCTGTCAATTACATACTTTCATGGTGTAAAGTGTATCAAATGCTAATTAATATTTCTTTCTTGTCATCCAAATTTACAGGCAATTGAAAGAATCCGTTCCAACATCAATGGAATGAAAGCTCCACCTAGTCTTGAGAACTACAAAATCATGTCACAGATCTCGCAAACTATTTGCAAAAACGGTGGTGTCGCTCATACTAATCCGCTAGGAATGTAAATGAGCAACTTGTCATTATATAAACCTCGAAAAAAATTGCGATTTTAAAAATTTTACTCTTGCAATGACTATTTATTTTACCACAACTGTACCTTCTTCGTGCACACGTATAGTGCATATTGTGCGTTTTTGGGTCGTATTCGATTTCGATCATGGTACTTATGAGGAACTGTAGACTAACTAATATAATCTTTTCGTAATTGTACTGTACTTAAAATAAGAATTCATTTGCCAGTACTTAGAATGAAATAATTTTAGAAGAATAAGTGATGAAATTATGGACGAATGTATAGTGAATCACTATTTTTATGTATCTTGATGAATGTTTTAGAAAAACCTTCCTAATCTCTAGTAGTATAAAATGAATGTCCTTACTATGGAAAGCAGTTTTGTAAATGGGAATGATTTTTATTGATAGATGTGCTATGATGCTAAATGCTACACACCCCTTCACTGAAGGGCCTTCAGTTTAAGGAACTATATCGAAAGAATAATTTTATATTTTTGTGTTACTTTTAATCGCTAAATACATCGACGTTTCGTATATTTGGTGTAGTGCTGCAAAATTGGAACCAATAAAAAATACAAAAATTCAAAATAACAACAATGAAAGCATTATTATGATTATTATGCATCATTCATTCTGAATATCAACTTATCTAAAAATCAAGCAATCAAGTCTTGTTTTGGCTTCAATTCTAATACACATCAATCACGCATTACTATTTTCTGTTGGGATTTTTCTAAATGCGATTTAATTCTTGTGCATAAAAATCCTATTATTTCAAATCACATTGCATAAGCGAAACATGAAACTAAGTAAAATATTGATGGGTGGTGGATGGACAGGAAACAGCAAAAGTGGCTGGCAACTAGAAAGTATGAAATGAACGAAGAGAAAGCATCTACCTACATGGTCTACTCTACTACTACAGTCTAGTCTAAACAAATGGATGAAAGCATCATGCGAACATGTGAAGCTAACGCTCTAAAAAAACTGTGAATTGCGAGATGAGTGCCGAGCGAATGGTAGGCTAGCTAGAGGCTAGACAGTTGGTTTGTTTGTTTTCCATGTGAATACGCACATGATGATGCCACTTATGGTTTTATGATGGTATCATCCCACACAAGTACACAAAGCAGAAATTGACATCAACTCATCAGCGTAATATTTGTATCACTTTCTCTTTATGTACTTGTTGAATAGAGAAAGCTTTAAAGAAAAGATATTTATGTGCTGCTTGTTGTTAGTCTCCATTTAGACCACAACAAGATACGATTATTTTTAAACTACATTTCATGTCATCGTTGATGTTGCGTCAACGCATCATCATTCGTTAGAAAGTCTTTATTTTCCGTAGTTTTGCTAGCTACAATAGGTACAAGTAGAAAGTATTTGTTCATAATCTGAAAGTTTGTTTGAGACATTTACTACAAATGACAAGTGAGAAGTTATACAGGATCGAGGAGAGTCTCCAATGTGGTCGCCAATTGGTGGCGAGAAGAAAAATTCTTGCTGGAGAGCTAATTGTTGATGAACCGGCGTTGTTGGTTGGCCCGGGTTTTGCACGTGGAAATGTCTCGTATCAGCACCTTCCCAGGAGTAGACACAATCAGGGAATTTCGCCAGCTCGTGATATTGGCAATTTCACTCAAGAAGACGCTTCTGTTTGTTTAGTATGCTGTGCGAATTTAACTCCTTCCTCCTGCATTCGCTGTCCCTCCTGTGATTTACTCCTTTGTAGTGACCAGTGCAAAAGTCATGCTCAGCATGCTCAAAATGAATGTGTCGTCTTTCCACAAATTCAGCACGTGTGGAACGAGAACAAGAATCGCTCAAAGAAATCTCTGTATAATTTAGTGATAGTGATTCGAGGACTACACTACAAACTCCGAGACGCTACAAAGTGGGCGCAGATAAGTAATCTAGACTCGAAATCCGAAGCACTATTGAGAGTTGGGGCGTTTGCGGACCTGCAAGATGTGTTTAACTCTCTGACGTGGGATATGTTCGCTTCCTCGCCGCCGTGTTCAGCTTCTGCAAAAAACAAAAATAATGACACACATAACGATGATGACAGTAAAATGAATGACAGCATTGTGGAAGCAGCGCAGCATTGCTTGGGTGTAATGAGAATGAATGCTTTCTCCAGTTTTTCGGAATCTTACAGCAGGGAAGGTCTCTTCTTCATTTCTTCGTTCATGTCGCACAGTTGCGTTATTAACACCGACAGACAAATTGGGGCGAGTGCTTCGGGCGATGTTAGGATGGTCGTCCGAGCTTCTGTGGACATAGAAAAGGATGACGCAATCACAACGACATATTTGAGCTTATTGCATAGTACTGAGGAAAGACATCGAATTATGATGAGCAGTTGGCTATTTGTATGCAGTTGCAAAAGATGTGTGGATCCCACAGAATGTCAATCATTTTCCGGGGCTACCATTTGTCAGGAGAAATTGGTTTCTGAAAGGAGCTTGGTAGGCTGTGATAACGCTAAGTGCTCATGCCAAACAAATCAGAACAAGGAAGCAACTATTAACAAAATTATGAAGGCACGTCCAAATGATCTGTCTGACGTTACAACAGTTGAAAATTGGTTGGACTCATTTGACACGGGTGAGTTGCTCCATCCCAACCATTCACTGTATGCCCATGTCAAACTGTTCCTGTGTCAGCTTTATGGGAGGCAAAGTGGGGGCTTGGATACTTTATCAGTAGACCAATTGAAAAGGAAAGTAGCATACTGCTTGCAAATTCTCAGTATTTTCGACAGGGTTAGCCCTGGACTCCAAATGTGCCGAGGTATGTATATTATTTTGTTAGCTCTATTATATCGGTATCTCATATCATTTCCATTCCACACGGGCACTACTACTTCTAAATTAAATGTTTTTTCCAATTTGCTTTACAGGAGTCGTGATGTTTGAATTGTGGTGTGGCCTATGTAAGCTGCTAGATTTAAAGGAACTTCCCGTTTCCATTACATTCCCATTTGGACCAAAAAACCATACATCACCACTTACTACAACCGAGCTTACAGAAATGGACATTCGTGAAGTTAAGAAAAAGGCACTGGGAATCCTACAATACGCTTTACCTAATTCCTCTGAAGAATCGATGGCCGATTGTCTACATGAAAACGACGACACGTAGTCACTTTGTAAACAGCTACTCTTGGTGTTATGAATTATTAACATTAGTCATATTTGAGAATATTGAAACATGTTTTCTGAACCTCCAGTATTTAAAAATACTATACAAATATATTGTAATTATTTACCAAGCGTGTGTACACGTACCGCAAGCAAGCTGAAGAAGAAAATTATTGGCAAGAATACTCAAGTAAAATTTAGGAATCATAACATCGAGAATTTATTTTTTAGATCGTAGTGAGAGGACTTGAATCTTTCGGCATTTTATACCGTTAAGTAACTTACTATTTACATTATATAGCATCTAATACACTAGATTAAAACATCTTGTATACGTAGCATTAACAATGACATTTACGGTACAGATAGAATTTTTCGTGATATTATAATCTCTACAACACAATGATAATCACAATGCATTATTATAGTAGGTTTTAGTTATCTGAGTAAGTAGTATATTATGTATTTTGCTCTCATTGTTCTAAACAAGAAATAAAAAAGCATTCCACCGCACAACAACTAGAGACTAATAAATTCTCTAATCTCCGTAATTATTATTATTACTAAATATTAAATTTGACAACAACAACGCTTTCATCGTCATGATTTTTCTACCAACACGTGGCCATTCTATAAATTATAAAAGACTAGAAAAATAGAAATAAGAAATGTTGGTTCTGATCAATATTAAGATGTGAATCAAGCGTATTAAATGGATAAACATCCATCCATCTATAGAGACCTTTATTTTTAGGATATCGAAAAATCACTGACTCGCTTTGTTATTATTATTATGTAAATCGTTATTAATAAAAAAGTTACTCTACTAATTTTAACTGCATGTGACAGGACACAACTGTATTGACCAATAACTGTTATGTGTGCTTATACAACACATATTGCCAAATCTCAACAAAATTCTATTAGTTTAAATTGTTCATTGCTCTAACCTAACTGTCACTGTGAGTATAGCATGTATTTTTAGCTATCTTTTAACAATAATATTGACAATCAAATACAATGGAATAAAATAAATAATTTCAAGTACAATAATTATTTGCCTTAAATATAGTTTTTAATCATTCACCTCAGCTGAATCGAATATCATTTTAGTAACAATGTAGTAATATGAATAGTTATACGAATTCACGTTGAAGATAAAGTACATGCTTACTTTTTTCTATAGAATTTACAATTTGAAAACTCCCAATTTCAGTTAATTTTCTAGCTTTTACAAGAATTATAATACAGATTTTTTGTGTGTTTTAAATTACACTTTAAGTTGAAATAGACTGATAAATAAATAATATCCATATTTAAAGTAAAGATAAACTTTTGTCCTCTGAAGAAGTACTGGGAGAAACTAATTGCACGTATTGCTCTTCCGGTATATTATGTTGAACCATAATAATAAAACCTGTAATACTATTCATTCAACAATAATCCCATTTTGTGTTAGTATAATAATGCTCTACAATAATTTCTTCACGTACTTCTAGTGGCCAAAATATTCTGTAGCACCATCCCATGGAAAACCCAATAATTAATTGCCTTTTTACAACCATATAAGCGAAAGATTGTGAATATGATGGTCAAGTGTCTCATCAAACAATAAATTTAAAAATGATTCCTTCCGTTACTTAGTTTTATAGGTGTGCCAATACATGGCTTTTTCTATACCATTAACTTATCTCCTTTATAGTTTCAAAGGTTTGTGGCATTTCCAGTGCAATCGACTAGTAATGTTTGTCAATCAAAATCTCTGTCAGTTTCATAGCTTTTAAAGGGCTGGTTATTTAATGTTTAAACTTATTAATTTTTATAGTAGTATGGTGAGCGAAGGTATCTTCAACGTCAACGTCTCTGAAGGTATATAAGAGGTTATTCTTTACCTAATTTTAAGCAACTCTTTAGAATATTTTGAGCATACAGATTCTGCTACAGCCACTGCAATGGTCAGTCAGGAAAGGGGCTTGCTGGAACTCTTCTACTCAGGAGAGATAGGCAGGGATACTTTCATCAATCAATAGCATTAATACACACACCTCTTAATCTTGAAATCTTATACTAAACCAGCACTTCAGTTTAAAAAAACTTAATTCGTCCACGTCATTGCATTATTTTGTTTTTTTTTGCTATATTATAAATTTTTTAAGTTACTGCTGCTGTAAATAAGACACTTCTAAATGCATAAAACGTAAGTGATACTGTTTATAGATCTTTAAAGAAATGTTTCTATTTCTACAACTCAATTTACCTATTTTTTTCTTTCAAAAACTTAAATATCTTTTGAAAAATGAAGACATTGCCTGACTATGTCCAAACACATATCAACTTTTCACAATGCATGAACATAATATATACGTAAAGGCAAACAGTCAACATTTTTATGAACATGCTACAGTTACAAATATAAATAAGATTAAAACACGAATTTTACGGGATTTGTGCAAATGCAAATACAGGATATTGTTTTGGAGTAGCCAAACTGTTCAGACAAGCTTTTATATCAAAGCAATTTCAACTAAAAATTTAATTTAAATAAATGCCGTACAGGGTTCACTCATCTATCTGGTACTCACCATCCTTTACTTACAGTTTCAAGTTTTAACTGAAACCATCGTGTAGTCGTAATAGTTGTAGTAAAGTAGTAATAATAATACAATGAGTTACTGATAGCAGCACCAGCAAACCGATTTCACACGTGACGTTGTTTCTACTATCTACCTTATGCATTGTTGCCGTTTGTTAACTTACATTTCACAGTTACAGTGGTGGCACACTTTGATACCATTCTTGGTCTCTACCGTTGTCAGCAAAGTCAGGTCATGATCTAAACTACTCTTGCATCTAGTCCAAGGAAACTTCGTGATAAAAAATGTAGCAGTTGCACAGTACGCTTTACATAGTGCTGGCACAAATAACGCTTGATGAAACAGTGTCCACAGTCGATAATCAGGACCATAGAACGGATCTGAAATCGCTGGACAGAGAACTTGACTCAGGTTGACTTCCAAGGGCTGTAAATAAATAAAAATTATTGTTAGAACAACAACAGGAAACGACACAAAAAATGATACCGGAAATAGACATCTCACCAGAGCTATCGGAAGTAAAAACAAGAAGTGATACAGAATCATGATTGCGTAACCACCAAATGTCCATGTGAAATCGCTCAACTTTTCTATAGTGTAGGCGCCTGAAAATATGAAACATGGAAGTAAGTGATTGTGTTAAAAGTCAACACATTTTCCCATTTTCTATAAGCTTGTACTTGATTTTTCGAAACGTTATAAAAGTGACGTACCTCCAATACGTAACAAGTAGTATGGTGTTACCAGCATCATGAAATGCTGTATAAAGTAGATTTCAGTTTCAAACGGGAGCTGAAAAGTAAAATATGTGATAATTAAAAACTTGTTTTCCAATGACAAAACGCTTCTATGTGCTGACTTACAAAGAGAGTATTTGTAACAGGAAATAGGAGAGCTAGTAGTGCCCCATTCAAAAAATTGATGTGTATTCTGAAAAGAGCTGTTACAAATCGGGATGGAGATGCAGCCAACAAATATATCTAGAAAGTAAAAAAAAAGTATTGATGATCACACGATGTGAATTGGATGTTTTAATTTGCAAACTACACATTATGCTAGATTGAAGGCAGGGGATTTTGATTAGATGCTTGTACACCTTAAGTAACAAATATAATTACCTGAAGAGCAGTTATCACATGACAGGGATTCAGAAGAAATATGACTGTTCTCGTTGAAAATTTGTACGCAACTTCCATGCCAAATACCAGTGATACAATGACGAGAAGTAATTTCCTCCCTCCCCTGTCCCGCCTAGGTGAGCTCCTGTATTCAGGTAAGCTACAGTTTCTGCAATTAATAAAACAAAGTACAAGGTGAATGTCTCTCTCGACTGGCATAAGGGCACACCATGATTCTGTACTTTGGAATAAAGGCTTCGTAATTGAATGTACCATATAAAACCATTTCTAGAGCTTCAATACTATTTTGACCATCTACACCCGTCGCGGCAAAATAAAACAATTGTCACTACGTCACTAGTCACATTTTTCACTTACTTGTATGCCCAGGTACCAAGGGTCATAGCAAACGCTACGCCAATCATAAACTCGACATATCGTCTAGAAGGAGAAGTAAATTCCGTGCATGCTGGTCCCCCATTTCCAGCAAGTTTAAAATCAACACCTCCGACCAGCCAATCCCTTATAACGGAGAAAGTGTACCCTTGCGATGGCATTTTTTCACTATTCTTTAATGGCCAGTCACTCGGTTTGCAGCTGACAAAGACGACCGAGGAGACAATATCTTCAAATCGTTCTCTGTCGCAATATAGTTTGCTGCTTGAGCGGTCCGAGTTCCGAGACCCTTCCTCTCCAGACCACTGAGGACTTTGTGCTCCTTTCATACACCTGATCCCTCCGGTAGCCTCGATTCTAAAATAACATTATATCAACATTTATTACCCACAAAATTAAAACCACAATTAAAAATATGTATTACACAAAACAGGAAAAAAATATTGCGTGTCCACTTTTACACCACACATTAGTCACCAAAAAACCCACCAAAATAAAAGTATTCGCGACCCCGATCTCTCCACCGGGATATTATAGCTTCTTCACATATGTCAACGCAAGTCCACGTCCTCAACTGAACTCACTGTTAAGGGCCTTTTGAACAAGTGGTGTGGGTGAGCGACGAGTCCAGTGGCGCAAGGAATACGGAAGATCTTAAAAATGTGTTATAATTATAGGGAAGACGGTAATTTTATCCAATCAAGTCAATTCAAGTCAACAGTCAGTATAGTTGACACCGAGGCTGAAGGTATGGTTTGTTGGCCGGGCGCCTGGTCTCCTTCCTGGTATTTTCATTAGTCCAGCAGGAAATAGAAACAAAATCGGACCCAATTATCATTAGCGATTTCACTATTTTTGTACAACAACTTTCTCTACACTTCTTTCCACCAGACTCCAGGTATATAAATAATATGCTATCCTAATTATAATAATCAGTGCTTTTGAAAGAAGAGTGTTCCAAAAAAAATCCACTTACCTCGACCGGAACAGAAATAGAGACTCAGTCAGCTAGTGAAGAAGTTTGAAGAGACACTGCACCACATCTGATCAAATCTTTGCTGCTATCACCAGCCATCCACCTGCATGATCACCACCACTCATCATCATCATCGTCACCAATCCAAGCTATATGCCTATCGTCTGTCTGTCTGTCTTACAAAAAACCTATAAAAAGGCTTTTCTTCCTTTCTTTCCGTCTCACGGTCACAGAAAGAGAGACAGTGCGAAGCTCTCGATTCCTCCTCACTTTTTTTGAGGTGCTTCGATAAGCTATTTCCGATTATGCCATGCGTTCACTCACTTCCTCAATTATTTTTTTAATAACTTGCTATTATCATTAGTAATTAGATACAAAAGTCTTATTTTTTACCCACACTGCACCGCACCAATCACTGGAATAAGCTTATCGTTAATCTCTGCTAAACCCTTAATCATGCAAAACTCGAATGTGGTCTAATATACTCTTAATTATGTACACTTAAATGGTTATAATTAAACAACCACTTGCTGATGCATAGCTTTATTTGGAAAACTTGTATAGAAACGTTGTTTAATTGATGGTGCGTGTAATCGCAGTGGTTTTTATGTACAAGTTTTTGTATATTAAAAAGAACGAACAATTAAATTATTAGTCGACAAATCAACGATATAAATCATAATATGTTATGTAACACAATCCCGAACACGCAATTTCTTTAGTAGTAAAATGTAACTAACCCAGTTAAATTCCCCGTTCTCTCTTGTGCATGTAAATACTTGCATGTAAAGGTTTTTTTAAATGTTTGTAGTGTTAGCTTATAAAGTCTTCTGTCTGCGTCTTATCAATCATTTTCAACCCTCTGAGATTTTTTTATGTCAATGTCATCACAAAATCTCGTCTCATGGTTTTGTTTATCCGACTCTCGTGGGTATAATATAATTTCGTATAATTGATAATATCATTACTATATCCAGTCAATTTACATACGCACAACAGCTCACATCACTTATCAATCACTGTGTGTGTGTGTTATCACTGCCACTAACGTACGATAGTGTGTGTGGTGGCGGTGCGGTGGTGGACTATGCACTATGCACCATGCACGTTACTCACAACAGGATATAAAGATAATGAAACGTGAATGAAGAGTAATCGTAAGAGAATTTTCTCATGCAACTTGTTCCCAGAGACATTAGACTCTGCGCTGCGATTTTTCTTCCACAAAAGTTTGTAATATCGCTTCCACCAATCTTCCGTAACCACTTTTAAGTAAATTGCTCAGAGTATTTTACGCAATGCTAAGTACACCTTAGCATGATCACCAGTTTACTAATTGTTAGTAAATAGTAGTCAGTATCTTAACCACAACATGGGTAAATATATAAATGATATGAAACATGAATGTTTAGAGGTCGCCGGCGTATATTAGGTAGAGTAGAATGTAACTAGGTCTATAAATTATAATATGAAATCAAAGAGGAAAGAACACTGGAAACATGAATTACTTATTGGCTATAAATTTTGATAGCAGTGCAGTGTTCAACTGCACTTGCTTCCTAATCTCCGCACAATTTCGTCCATTGGCTTAAAATGAAATGAGTTTCTTAAGAGCACCTTCCACAATAAGCTTTTTCGGCATGCTACCCAAAACTCTAACATTCTACCCAACAGTTTTTATATTTTATATGTATTTTACACTTTCGTGCAGACACTATAAATCAGATCAGAGATCATTTAAAAATTTCATGTGTGTCATGTACTTTTTTTGCTGACTGCATTCCATAATATTCCACTTGCTATAATAAAATTGCTTAAAAGCTTTTACAGCTTTAGAAAATGAAGGATCTAACGAAGAGTTATGTACGTTATGTGAATTAATAATCTCAACAACCCAATTAAATGTGTCACTCGTGAGTAAAAATGACCTTGCACAAAGAGCACAAACTTGTGCCGTGGACTCCACTTTCCTTTCACTGACTGTACGTAGTGGGAGCAGAGAGAAAACTACGGCAAACAATTGATCATGGTGGTTTTAGTTGGCTAGTCAAAGAAAAAACCTCAGTTTGCTTAGCGCTACTGAACTTTTTAAAGTTTCATAATGCCTTTTATAATATAATACGGTGAACCGAGAAAATAGCCCACAGAATGGAGAGAGAAGAAGGAGAAGAGGAACATGTTTCAGAGCACCACCATACCATGTATGCTTTCTCCGAGTCTGCCTGTTTCCCGTCTGTTATCATATTATCCTTGCAAAGTTGGCCACGATTCAACTAAAAAAAGAGAGGACAAGGATTTGTAAAAACAATTTTGCTGAGGATACATCACAAGGAACCTCGCTGTTGCGGTGGTCTAATCAAGACAAAAAAATGTTATGTATATTATTATCTTTAATTTTTTTGCGCTATAACTTTCATAAGAAGGCTAAATATTATTTTGAATGAGTAAAAAGATAGTTAGATGTGGCATATGCATGCATGAATGTAGTATATATAGATGCTTAAAAGAGAGAACAAATTGGCATGAGCTACTACCAGCACACTAATATCGTTATATGCCGTTTTTGTCAGCAGCGTATAACAGGAAGGAAAGAAACCTAATTATATGTCGTTTTACGTATGAACAAGTAGTAGTATTGTGCACACGTACAACTTAAATTTATACATTTATATGAAACCCTTTTATTTCAATATCTGGCTCTATGCTTTTAACAAAGTGTAATAGGCTGTATAGGTAGGTGGTATGCTTTTTCTCGCCATCTCTTCTTACTCTCTCCTTCAGTGTACTCTGCTTTTCCCTTCCTTTTCCTCTTGTTGTTGTTGTGTATGCTAATGACGATAGTGATGGATCTATGAACTTTATGGAGCGTTTTCCAACCTACAACACTTGGTCGGTGAGAGCTTTGATCGTGTGATCTCTAATGATCTCTACAACACGACATGGAGTCCAGAGGCAAAGGCTGAATAAAGGAAAGTCACGTTTTTTTTCGAAATAAAATTTCAGGTTGAGATCACAAAGTCAATAGGGTAGGAGTTGGGAGTACTTCCTTTGATAATTCAAAGTAAGTAGTAGTGGAATATAATGGGAGATAATAATGTTAAAGGAATGAATTGCTATTGAGAGTGAGTGAAAATTTACATGTGTTGATGATGTAGTATTATGAATATGAATATCACCAAAATGCCTCATCTTTGACTTTTCGTGTGGACGCAGACAATGCAATCATACCATCTTACAGCATCTTTTATTCATACATACACACACATGCATACCTAGTCTGATGCCTGTAGTAAGTCGAACGCAAGATTTTGCGTTTTTTACCTGTTTGACTGTGCATGCAACATTATGTGCATTACTAGGGAAAGCCAGGTGTAAAGCATATTATGTGCCAAATGAATGTCTGTCGGTCCGTCGGTTAACACAATTTATACCGTCTCTATAAGAATTATATTTTCTGAACCCAGGTTGTAGGTAGATAGGAAATAATGGAAATAATAAGTTTGGCATAATGTAATTACAATTACAAACCAACCACCTAAGGTGAAAGTTACGGTGTAAGACAACTCAGAATTGCTACAAACAGGAAAATGCAATCATATCGTGAAAACTGTTACCTGAAAATAAATGCTATTCTCAATTTCCACTACTTACTTACTAATACATTAGCTGTCCTAATTAATATCTCCTCTACTGTAGCTACTTTTCTATATTTCGATGTTCAATTTATTGAATAGCAAAAAGTGGCACTGGCACTTCTGAGTTGATTCAAGTCCCCATATATACATTTGAGTTATTACGTATTTATTTTTAATGAAACTAGGCATGTGTATGAATGCAAAAAATGTATATTACAATGAGTCTTATTTCTCTCCTAGCTCTTACATCTTCACATTGCATTGCACTGGTATCGTGCTCATGAAAAGGTTGTATTCCTTACTGTTCATAAAAATGAATGGTGATCTAAGGACTAAGGACTGTCACCCTATCAAAAGTATGTGTTATATAAAATCGAAAACGCGAAAGAAAGTAGAAAACGATTGCTTGAATTGAGCTTAGGACAGGTGCAGAGTGCAAGAGTCTTCACCTCCTTTTGTATGTTGTAGTAAAGAATTACATTCAACTTATGGCATAAAAATATTAGTAAATGCATGCGAACAAATGAGCCATTCAATTCATGCACTGGTATGGCATTACACCATTGGGTACAGGTACAACATGGGTATTCTTCTTTTATTCATTCCTTTCATGCTTGCTTAATATGGAAAATTGAGAAAGTTTACCTTTGTCACATTTACATCACACACACCACTCACATACTTGCTATTGACTATTGAATTTATGTCTACCTTCAACCTTAGTTTGACTACATATATATGTACTATAACACTGAGAGTGCCAATCAATTTCGATTGAGTTTCATTCTTTTATTATTGCTCGCCAATTTGTACAGGTATCCTTACAACAGCGCGATCGCTGGCGACCTAACTACGACAACCAGAGCATTGCATGATCGGCCTGGAGTTTTTTTTTTGCTTTCTCCGTTTCCTCATTTCCTTTTTGTGACCAACTTACATACGAGCGAATTTCATCCATGATCGACCGTGATTCAGTTTTATCGAGCGACAAGTATTTACAAGCTAATCTCGATTAAGTTGGAAAAATCGAAAAATTGAATGCCCAATTACATATTACATACCTAATACGCGAATGTGACTAGTTTCTCAATAAAACGTGATGAACACGAAAATTTATTTATTTGGAACAAAAAAGTCCGGAAATCATGTACGTCTACCGTTTTAGCTGTCATTGTTAGTATTAATTAATGATGTGGTGGTCCCATGCGGCCAGCGCGTGTCGAACAAAGCAACTGACAGAACAAAATTTGCGTTTTACAGGTCTCCTCC
This sequence comes from Sinella curviseta, assembly GCA_004115045.4. Classification (NCBI taxonomy): domain Eukaryota; kingdom Metazoa; phylum Arthropoda; class Collembola; order Entomobryomorpha; family Entomobryidae; genus Sinella; species Sinella curviseta. Next base: position 62,774,657 of record CM023199.3, on the reverse strand, counting down.
ATTCTCAATTGTTATCGTTGCCCGATGTCCGTCGCAATAACCGGTCATCCCTAGTTTGATTGTCGTAGAGTCAACTTGATGACAACATAGCAGACCATTTTCATACCTACGTAATATGTCAACGGTCAAACATGTCAAATGATTCTAGTTCTAGTCAGTTCAGCACGAGTCCATCATACGTCATGCTGTCTTATCATTTCCAGTACATACGCCAATACTATTCAAAATTACTACGTTATCTGTGGACTGTATCATGTTTTACTTTCCCCGTCTATGGAATATCGACCTGGGTACGTATATATACATATGTCTGTTGTGGGTAGTACCCACCGGGTACTTAGGACCAACGCAACGCTGCAATCCAAGTCCTGTATATTATTGTTGAATATGATACAAAAATGCAACATCCGCTTTCCAGTAAGAAATCTTGGCCGTTGCAGAAAGCAACGATAAAATACATATAAAAAGTATAACCTTGCATGTATTTGAGCGGAGCGGAGGAGAGGATTTGATCGATTCACCCACATCTGCCAACGAGAAACTTAAAACTTACAAATATCGAATATGAAATTTCAAGATCGTGACACTACAAAGGAGAGAGATGAAAAAAACCTTCTCAGGCTCAGGTTTCATTTTCATAGAAGCAAAACCAAACCTAGAGTCGTCCTCTTTGGGTTTAGGTCTCCATCCGTAAAGACATGAAATGAGTGTATAAAACCACTTTTCTTTCGCTCTTGCTAGAGCACGTTCGAGACTGGAGTAAACCTTAATGCCTCTTTTGTTTGAGCATGCTGTTTCTTACCCCTTCTTTCGTGACAAAGCAACGATTGCATACCTATCAAATATTATTATATGTCTACATTAGGTACATATAAATATCACACGGCATGGCATGGGCAACGAGAGAGAAAGGAAGTAAAATACCTTAATAGTAAACTTGTCAATGTACTCGTTCATCTATGTGCCATGCCATTTCATACTCACAGACTACCTATATGCATGCATATTGCATTCGACAAGCTTTCCACCGTCTAAATCGAGAACAAAGTCAAGTGACCAAAAGTTGGTTCCGTCACAAGACCAAGTATCCCATATAGAAGTAAATTGCATAATCATATTTAATCAATTCAACAATACGTACAAAATACAACTACTCCGTACTACGTACCTTGCCATGAACATGAAACCTACCAAACGTATAAATCAAGGCAAATAACTAAAATGAGCTCTGACTAAAATAACTAACTGAACTCTATAATTAAACTGCATACAATATAATATTATTATTACGAAATTCAAATATTTATTCATAATTCATAACATTTTTTATATATGTCATAAATCATACATATTGTCATTTTACTCATGAACGCCTTGTTGGCCTCTTTGTCATCATTTTATTATAAAGCGTAGGAAAAGCAAAAAAATTGCATGATATGATAAGGGCTGGGGCTATCCCTGGAACTGATAAAACTAATTTCTTTCTTTCAAGTAGTCGCTCGTTTGTGCTGATGCGTTCTTGAGAATCGCTTGTTGTTGTTGTTGCAGCAATAATGCAAGGTGCTCTTCTCTGCTCAGCCAACTATGCAACTCAGCCAAGCCACCACTCTTTTGAGTCTCTATGCATATAGCATGAAAAAAGCTTCGTACTTTTCATTTTTAAAAACACACATGCACATACACAAAAATCAAGACTCCAACTCTACTCCATCCATACTACTACGTCTACTACTTTTTACTAACTTAAACTACAACAGCAGCGTGTGCTAAGTATGGTCTCTAAGTCTGATCATCATATCTAAAAAGTCTGAAACTGAAAGTCAGAGCTCTCCTCACTACATACTCCTCACACCACATATTATTGAATGGCCGATCTATCCCTTTGACTGTTCAGAGAGCTCAACAAAAAAAAAACTGAACAATGAACTTATTTTTTTTAGCACAGCAACAGTATTACATAAGCAGCCTCTCTCTTACGAGTTAGTAGAGTAGAGTGAGTAGGATAAGCAAGCGTTAGCATGATTGTAGGAGGGAGGAGGAGCTTTCATACGTTTTTACTTACTACTCCACTCCTGCTAATGCTGCTCCTTAACTCTACTACGCTGTTATCATAGAGCACAGAGCAGAATGAGGAGAAACAAGTGCATGTCCTCCTTATCTTAAAAATAGTATAATGATAAGAAAAACAATATGTGTGTTTTTACACTACTACACACTTTGCATTTGCATTACTGCAGCAGCCTCAACTCAACTCTACTAAAAATGCTACTACTACCGTCCTTATCAAAAAGAATAGGATGAATGGTTGGTTACCTATCTATGTGTTCGTTAGTGGTAAACTATTTACAAGTTTCGTAAAGTAAGTGTAGTAGAGCTTTTGAACATATTTGCATTGTGTGACTTTTGTGTGGCTAGGATTCCACGGAGCAGAAAACATCCCTTTTTTGCCTTTGCCCCAACTCTCCACACAATTGCAATTAGAGAACAAGAGAGACGTAAAGTTATGTAGACGGGACACGGGAGAGAGGAGAATAATATGTATAGAAAATGGGAATATGCACACGAAATGAAACTTGATCAGCAGAGATAGATACACAAATTATTACAGAAAAAATAGTGAACATAGAAGAGAGATCTCCCTGTTTTGTTGAGTGACGGAAAGTTGTCTACTTTTAGGATATTAACATTTTAATAATAACAATAATAAGAAGACTACTACATAGTTGTAGAGAAGTGTGAGTGAGCCAACATCATAATCAAAAAAGAGCATAATATATTAAAAATACAGAGAAAAAAAAGAAGATTATTATTACCATTATTATTTAATTGGTTGGAGTAATTTAATAATCGTTTGAGTTGAGAGAGCAATTAACGACAGTGGTTTGTATCTCGAGCGTAAAAAGTGTGCGAGAGAGAGGGGAAGGGATGATTTGTTAATTCTCAGGCGAAATTCAATAATTCAGGGGATATATTTTAGTTAGTAGGGCATAATAATAATTTATTATTATACGTCAGCTTATTACAGAAGAAGGGGTGAAGTCAGGTGAGTCAACATTTTTATCAAATCTGGGTTAGCTCTAGTTTAGAGACAGCTGTACAAGAGGTGGTGGTGGTGGGGACTTTGTGTTGGGTTGTTTTTTTTTGCGAGATTGACCTGGAATTGTAATGATTTGTAGGGGTTTTTTTAAATTAAGAGAAGCCAATTAGTGGTGCTGACGGCGCAGTATGATAATCGACGGATGGTGCGGACAGTGCCAAACAGTGGGCATTTTGTAGACGTGTCGAATTTGTAGTTATTTGGGAAGTTGGAGTCAACGAACATAGTCTCCAGTTTTTACCCGTCACTAGGCGTTTTTGTATTAATAGATAATAGTAATGAAACGGAATAATTCCAGTTGGGACATAATTTAAATTTCTTTATTTGGAATCGGATGACTCATTAAGCCTTTCACAAATTTTTGTTTAATGTAGGATATGTAATTATACCAAATTATACAGATTGTACGGGAGAGCCTGATTTGGAAACCAGCTATCCTGGGACAACCGTACTGTGAAACATATGAAATTGGAGCTATCAACTACATTTTACGTAGTACAGCAGAGCAACCAGTGACCTAGATCATCCGTGTATTTCAAAGCAAGCAGTTTTGGCGAAGGACAGTTTGTGTTTTCTTGTCAATCATGATTTCGCCCTGGCCCTGAAGAAGAGCCTGTGATTGGGATTCGTTTAGAGCGACTTGATCCTGAAGGCTTGTCGGGGTCATTCTTCTGAACAAGACGGGAGCAAATTTTTTTTCACAAAAACAAATCATTGTGTATTGAAGACTGCTTTTCCAATTTTCCTCCACAATGATGAACTCTTCGAAACCAGGGATGCAGAAGAAGGAGGGAGGCAAGATGCGGATAAGAGCTTTTCCGGTAAGCGATGTCCTTATTAGATAAATAAGAATATTGCATACTGTGTATAAAATGTAAGAAAAGGGAGTGTAGAACTGATCTCTTTACTATTTCTGCTGTAATATTTCAGATGACCATGGATGAGAAGTATGTAGAGAATATTTGGTCACTGCTGAAGAGTGCTATCCAGGAAATTCAGAAAAAGAATAACTCCGGACTAAGTTTTGAAGAATTGTACCGTAATGCTTACACAATGGTTCTTCATAAGCACGGGGAGCGCCTTTATACGGGCTTGAAGGAGGTTGTGACCCACCATCTAGAAACAAAAGTAATAACAATTTCTTAATCATGAAGTGTGAAATGTATGTACGTATATTTGAATTACTTTGAAGCAGTAAGTTTCTGACCCCTTATTGAACAAAATACTTTAATATTTACAGGTCCGAGAAGACGTTTTGCGTTCGCTTCACAACAATTTTCTGCAGGTTTTGAATCAAGCTTGGAATGATCACCAAACGTCGATGGTCATGATTCGAGATATTTTGATGTATATGGATCGCGTATACGTTCAGCAAAACAATGTGGACAATGTTTACAACTTGGGTTTAATCATTTTTCGAGATCAAGTAAGCAAAAGTAACTGGTTATAATTTTGATTGCTGGGAATGGGAAGCAATTGGTTCCAAACCTTAACTGATTTTTATGATCGTAGGTAGTACGATACGGCAATATACGAGATCATCTTAGGGAAACCTTGTTGGACATGGTAATGCGAGAGAGAAGAGGAGAGGTAGTGGACCGTCTGGCAATTAAAAATGCTTGTCAAATGTTGATGATCCTAAGTATTGAAGGAAGATCAGTTTACGAAGAAGACTTTGAACGCCCCTTTTTGCACCAGAGTGCAGAATTTTACAAGGTATACACTTTATTATAATGTTGTAAGTTACATTGTATCTCATATTTTCCATGAATTTGTTGTATCAATTTGGAATTTGTATGTTGTAGTTGGAAAGTCAGAAGTTTCTTGCGGAGAATAGCGCTTCAGTATACATAAAGAAAGTTGAACAAAGGATAAACGAAGAAGCAGAAAGGGCAAAACACTATTTAGACGAGTCGACCGAGTCTAGAATTGTTGAAGTCGTCGAAGACGAGTTGATAAAGAAGCATATGCGAACAATAGTGGAAATGGAAAATTCCGGCGTTGTTCACATGCTGAAGTATCACAAAACGGAAGATTTAGCGTGCATGTATAAGCTCTTCAGCAGAGTTCAGGATGGTTTGAAAACCATGGCTGAATGTATTAGTCGATATCTTCGAGAACAAGGCAAGGCCCTTGTGCGTGAAGACGAAGGAACTAACGCCATCACATTTGTTCAGGTGAGTTTCCGCACGACTCAAACCTAACCTATTGATATTTGTGTGAATTTATCCATTCTTATAATGGCAAATTTTTTATGTTGCAGAACTTACTAGACCTAAAGGATCGATTTGACCTCTTCTTGAACAATTCATTCAACAATGACAAAACCTTCAAGCAAACTATCGCATCAGATTTTGAGCACTTCTTGAATCTGAACAACAAGTCGCCAGAATATCTTTCGCTTTTCATTGATGATAAATTGAAGAAAGGAGTGAAGGGGGTAAGATTTTGCTTTACTGTACATTTTGATTAGGTTGCTTAATGCATGAGTTGTCAAATTATAAGCAAAGCCACTGTTTCTTCCTAAATTACAGATGTCAGAACAAGAAATTGAAACTGTACTTGATAAAACAATGGTTCTCTTCCGCTTCCTTCTGGAGAAAGACGTGTTCGAAAGATACTACAAACAACATTTGGCCAAGCGTCTTTTGTTGAATAAATCCGTGTCAGATGATAGTGAGAAGAATATGATATCAAAACTTAAGGTACAAAATCTGTTAATTGTGTGTAAATGCTACTGAATTTGTGATATAACATGAACTAGAAGTAAGTTAAAACCTGTTCTCCTCTTATTCCTCAGACTGAATGTGGATGTCAGTTCACAACAAAATTAGAAGGAATGTTCAAGGACATGACGGTGTCGAATACCATAATGGAGGAATTCAAGGAGCATGTGAACACCTCTAATGTAAACTTGTATGGCGTGGACCTGAGTGTTAGGGTTCTGACAACTGGTTTCTGGCCAACACAATCTGCCACGCCAAAATGCACGATTCCCAGTGCGCCGCGAAATGCTTTTGAAGCATTCAAGAGGTTAAAAATGTTTTAGTAAACTTAAATGAGACACTGAATCATACACTTTTGGTGTTAATGGAGTTTTGTGAATGTTTTAATAGGTTTTACCTAGCTAAACATAGTGGACGTCAATTAACTCTAAATCCTCAGTTGGGTTCAGCAGATTTAAATGCTGTTTTCTATGGTCCAAAACGAGAGGACGGGGAAGGAAGAGATGGAGCCAGTTCTTCGACATCACTTATTAGTCAGGGATCTTCTCAGAAGCTTGGGCCAAGGAAGCACATCATTCAAGTTTCGACTTATCAAATGTGCATCTTGGTTTTGTTTAACAACCGTGACAGATTGACCTATGAAGAAATCCAGAATGAGACGGATATTCCTGAAAAGGATCTCATTCGTGCCTTGCAAAGTTTAGCATTGGGTAAAGCTACTCAACGTGTGTTACTCAAGTCTCCCAAGGTGAAGGACATTGAACCATCACATCAATTCTATGTAAACGACTCCTTCACTTCTAAATTGCACAGGTAATCACGAGGACTTACAGTATTTTCATAGCTTGTATAATTTAAGTAACTGGACACTTTATTGAGATTATTTATTTATCTTTACAGAGTTAAAATTCAGACTGTTGCAGCTAAAGGAGAATCTGAACCAGAAAGAAAAGAGACGCGCAACAAAGTGGACGAAGACAGAAAGCATGAAATCGAAGCCGCCATCGTGCGAATCATGAAAGCTAGGAAACGTTTACCGGTTCGTCAAATTACTTTCATGATGCTAGAGCAAATTAATGTTTACATTGTTCCAAATTTCAGTTCTAACGAAAATTAATTTTTTTTCTTTGCAGCACGCTAGTCTTGTCGCAGAAGTAACGGAGCAGTTGAAGAGCAGATTTTTACCTTCACCAGTAGTGATTAAGAAACGAATAGAGGGATTAATTGAACGTGAATATCTAGCACGAACGGCAGATGATAGGTAAGAGGCCCAAATAGGTTATTTTCTATATTTTTTGTTTATTTCTATTTAACATGTTGGCTAATGGTGAAATATTTTTCTTTGTTTTTACAGGAAAGTTTATACATATGTTGCTTAAATGCCGAAAAGGACTCCTACATTTTATTAAGTCAATTTTTCATTCTGCTATTACCACCAACATCTTGGACACGAGACAATTCCCTCGTAATTTGTCCGTATCTGTATTAAATTCCTTGTTTTCTGTAATAAACAAGTTTTTCCAGTTTGTATCAAGCTATTCAACAACCATTAAATTTTAGTATCATTTTCAACAATAATAAATTGGCATTTTACAAGCTGTTAATTTCATAAAACGAGAAACTGCGGTGTATAATAAGGTGCTCGTTATTGGAACCCGGCTTTCTTATTAACTTGAACTGAAACGCTGTATGTAATTACCGTTATATTGTGTAGAAGTAGTCAGGATGTCAGGAGTATGATTAGAAATATAATTCAAGTTTAAAATCATATTTATTTATTGTGTTCTATTTATACATACAGTGAAATCGTTTCTTTATTTCAACGACTTATTTAAAAAATTCGTTCTTCGAATACGCCTTGAAGTGACTAATTGTCGTCTGTCCAATCGATCCAGTCCCACAGTTCAGCTTACAATATTTGTTGTTAATTCAATTATCACGCTAAGATCACGGAGTGAACGGATTACAGTGAATATGTTTGGCACACAACGACATTCGGTGTGTCTTGAGTGAAATTGGTCTTTGGTATTCTTCAATTAATAGGTTGTTGAATATGAGCACTTGTAAAAGTAATTGGAGTAACTACATCTAAAAAAATAACCTATATATCGAAATAACTTTTTTGTTCTGTTTGGAAGGACCTGTATAAGGCTATCCAGTGTTACAGTTATAACTTGTAACAGTTGCTGTTTGATTATTGATATTTCTTAATTAAGACTACATTATACTGTAATTTGTAATAATAAATTGTATATGCATCCTGGCAAACCCAGAAAATGATATGTGATAATAGGTTATCTCTTTGAGCTCGAGTAACAGTAACACGTTATTATTATTTCTTTCCCCGAAAAGTTAACTTAATTATATTATTAATTTAGTGTGCTCATAAATTAAATACAGATATAGATAACTATAACTAACTGTAATATACTAGAATGTTAGCCTTAATATTATTCAAAAGCCATGTCGTTGGAGATCACTTTAACGTCTAAACAAAACGGGGCTAAATTGTGACGTTGGTGTGAGTTCCACAGCTTTTCAATCACGCAGTAAATTTGGTACCGTTTTGCCTACACGTTCCAATTTGTTACAGATTTGATCTCCCATAAGATGACAGTTGTATGTTAATAAGGCTAATGCAGTACGATAATAATTTATGAATGGTGTATAAAGTTAGTTACGCATGCTGTCAATAATAGATTATTAAATCATGCTACTTTAAACAATAAAACTCGTAACATTTTTCTTTCATATGACAAACAGTAGAGGAACCGTTTTCTTCGTATTTTAATCAGCAGTGTAGATAGGACAAATACAGTAAGCAATGAATGACGTTATGATGAATGGGAGAGTTTGTAACGTAATAAAATGCTCTATCTCATGTAATTTTCCTCCGAAACAATCTTCTTAGTGTGTATGTAATGTACAACTTTCTTATTTGGTATTGGTAGAGACGTTTTAATTAAGTTATTGTGTATTATTTTCTGTAGTTCGAAAACAGATTACTACAAAATAATAAAATAAGATACAATTTTTCAAAATAATATGTCAATCTTCTTTATTTTTCATCCGTGTCTTCGATGAAGAATTATTTCGAACGTTGAGAAACGCATCTTATAATTATAGTGTATCTTGGTGTATTGTACCTGTGCCACATGAGTCATATTCCTGCCTTTCCTAATTGAGGGGCAACTTGCGAAGTAATACATTCTCAGGAATTGGGATGCCTTTTTACATTCTGTGTAGTACTGGGTACGACAGTGGACACTGTTGATTGACATCACATCTTTGATAATATAGTTTTTTCAACTGAATTCCAAAAATACCAAAGTAGTTAGTTTACCGTAGATGCTCAAACTGGTTTATTTTGAGTGGCTTCTCCATTTAATCAGCCCAAATCCATAAATGTACTACCTTCGAGTAATATTGAGATCAAAAGCTATTCAGGTAAAATGTAGCGACTCAATCAGTTGAGAGGTCTAGTTTTATTCTCATACACCACCACAAGTGCATAAAAGCATTGTAGAAGCATAAATTCAACTGCCATTCGTTTGAAGCATTTTACGTTTGCGTAAAGGTAATTTCCTTTTCATATAATTTCTGTTTTCATTTTGTTGCAAGTTTAACCTGCTATAATATGCTATGCACATGTATGTTTACGAAGTTCTTCTAATCTCGAGATGAGTTCAACTTTCAGGTTTTATGTATCCCCTGAGATCACAATTATTGACTAGAAAGGTCGATCAGTCGATCCAAACTTTTATGTCTAATCGAAGAGTCAAACAGCCCCTTTACAACGAGCAATAGCGGTCGAATGAAGGGAAAGAAATGAGCGGATCATGACACGTAGTGCTTATACCCGACTTGGAGTTTGCAATCAACTTTAGTAGGGATAAAAGCGTTCGTGTATTCGTATCGTGTTGGTTATATTGGACTGGGGAAAGTAATTACAGGATGTTTTCTTACAGTAATTTATGCTTTTATGTGGTATATATTTTAATATTAAGAAAGTGGATTTTAGTTTTTAAAAATACAGGACAACAAAGCAAAAGAATGCTCCAACCCTGTTTCACATCCACATACACATGAGATTTTACCGTATATTCTGTGCAAAGCATTATTCCGATTTCATGTTCCGTTTAGGAGCACTTCTCAATATCTGGAGAATAATCATATTGATTCACCTTTATTCTTTAGTATAATTTAAAGTAATCTATGCAAAATCTGTTGTTTGATGTATTTACTTGCTGAGTGATGAAACAAATTTTTGGGGCATTATGAGATTCAAATAGTGACTAGTGACAATTGTGATTATCATTATAATACCGGTTCTGAGTCCCAAAATTCTTCTTGATTGAATTGATCTCGTCTCGTCACACAATCGGATCGGAAAGTTGACGTTCATTTTCCGTAAACTGTTTTTAAGGTTTGTTCATCAAGTTGTAGCAGTCAAAGAGCTTTATGGGTTGTCATCCTGTCACTTATGCAAAACTGATTAGACGATTACATTTGCATCGGTTCTTGAAAATGATTTGCATTGTTTGTGTTTTGCTTTCTTTGATGGATTTATTTCCTGGACACGCACCATTATGAATAAGCAAAATATGTGTGACAGATGAAAGCAACAGAGGCAATAATGACGGGAATAATCATAAATTGTGATTCACAATGCGTTACCTTCATTTCTCCTGCAAAAAATATTTTCTATAGAAAATAGGACAAGTTATTTTCCGAGAAACTTTTGCAAAAGCATATATTAATCTGGAAAACCCTACACGGACAGTTCATGGAAAATTGAAATTAGTCTTATCAATAGACGCATAACAGTTACCTCCACTATCAGCCGAGTCGATATAAGAATACGATGATTAAAATGGTATAAAGTCTTATAGTATGAGTATTTACATTGTGCGTACTTTACCTTGGATGCGCATTACACATTCATATAATATTCCATTGGTGTCAGAGTGTTTTATTACATCCTTTCATAAAGGCGACCTTTTCCATCCTTTCCATGAATTCCCTTTGATTCATTCGTAGTTAAAGCCATCTCATGGCTGACAGAAAACAAACTGAGAAATGCAATAAAATTATTACACCAAATGGATCTAATGTACTTTCAACTGCCAGTATAGTAACCCAAATCCCTTTCGGTTGTATTCCTGGGAGATAGTCGTGCATAGACGCACCAGCGTAATTGAGTAAAAGAAGAAAGGCAGCTAATGTATTACTTTTATAAAATAGATAGATATGTCTGCATACAACAATATCGAAGTCGGCATGAAATGATTCCACGAGATGATTTTGCAAAGGAAATGAGAAAACAGCTTCCTTAAGCTTCGATTCATTCATTTTCATTTGTCACATAAAGTGTCACGGTGAGGGAGACGACGGGTAGGTTCATGACTCTCATATCTACAATGTGTACAACCTAGAATGTTTTCCTTAATAGCGCATCTTACTTTGAGGACCGAGAATACACGGCTACGTGAATGCAATGAAATGAGTAAAATGTAAAACGAGTAATGTAAGATGTGTGTTTTATGTAACTAAAATGGTAATATAATAAAAAAAAGTATCCGCTTTGTAGTAAAACCCGAATATTGGAGTATCGCATGTGCATGGTTTCTCAAAGACAATATTTTACAGAAACTGGAGTGTACCCAAGATCAAACTTTGATATTTACTAGAATACATGCAAGTAAATAGATGCCTACTACTACCACTGTTGCAATTTACACTTACGACGATGACAGTAACTTTTACAACGCGAGCTGACACATTAGAGCGCGAGCGATGTAACCTTTAATTACAATATAAAACGAGCAAGGCAGACTTCGATTGCATACCATGACAGGTAATTGTACATTGGAACTTGTTCGAGGTAAATTTGACACTGACGCCAGGGAAAATACTTAAATCGGATTATGATTACGACTAAAAATATCCCAGAAAGCAACCCGAACGTATATTAAGCTAACTGCGGTTCGGTTGACTTGTTTTTAACCAACAAAAATCATGTTTAGCACCAAATTCTCAATTCAAACACATCAAATATTGCAGAACTGATCTGTTATGAGTCAAGTTTATATTGACTTGACTTAAAGCTGCATTGATTATGAGCACCTATAATATGCATCACATATCTTGTGTCAATAATTTTTACATATGTACATATTAGGATGCAAGTATACTAAATACTGTAAGACATACCTACAAGCACGTTGTAGGTATATATGGTGTTGGAATTGAATTTGTGTTACTTACCTATATCTGCTTTGTTATATGAACAAACATTGGAAACTGAGAAAGAAAATTCGTGAAATAGTCGTGACTTGTGACTCATAAGATCTGGATGAATCATCCTGTTTACTTATTTTTTAGTTTTGCACCACAATACCAATGATGACACATCATCGACCCAAATATGCAGAAGCTCTGAAACCAAGGGCTATGCGTCAGGCCAGCGTGCTACCGAAATCGTATGTGCAGGTGTGTTCACTATATTGCTGCCTTTAATAGCTGGTTGTTTTTGCAATGTTGAATTTTTATGCTTCCAATAATGGACAATGTCGTTTCTACCCTCACTACAAATCTTTTAAACCCTTTGTATATTACACTTCTTGATTTAAGAGGCAATTATTTGTTGCAAAGCTCTTTTTTAAGCAGACCATTGTATTTCATTCGACTTGACATGAAGGTCTACAAATATTTTACTTTCTCCTATTAAACTAGTACGTGCACGCTGAAGTTGAGTAGGCATGTGTATGTAGGAATTTTTAAAAGTAACTGCGCAGGGTTTTAAATTTTTAATTGCACTACTAAAATTGATTCAGTTTGGTAGATAATAGATATGTTCAATTGTAATGAGCCAATTTTTGAAAATTACACAAAACAATTTACCTTGAATTTCCTGTGTTGGATAGAGTGGCAGAGACCAATACTCACTGTGTATGTCATCAATGAACCATGTTAAATGTTTAAATCCATTAACATACAATTTAAATGTATGCAACCCATTGTCCTTTATTGACCCATCCTTTCATTCTTTGTTATGCAATGACCTGTTCCGTCTATTTCCATTGCCCTTTACGGAGGCTTAAGAAACACGCTCCAAGTCTCTAATATAATATTACCTTAGCAGGGAATTGCAAAAGAGTGGTGGGCCTGACTTCTTCCCTTCCTCACTTCCTTAAACAACACAACCGTGAGGAAGTCGAATCAGACACTTTACGAAATCATGACTATAAAGAAGCGCACGCTTCTAAGATACGATGAAAGGAAAAGTGTAGTACATTATATGGAAATGACACTTCAACTCCTGTCATCTCTATCATTTTCGGTTTTCTCTTGAGGATCGAGGAGAAAGGATGCGGTGATGTTCCTGGTTTCAAACAAGTGCAACGCGTTGCATGATGAGAGAATGATTGAGAAACAGACAGAAGGCGTACATCATCTTTCTCTTCTGACAAGGATGTCGTCTGCTTGAAATATATGATACCAATGATTCATGTCTGCCATACATAATGATTATGTAGGACCACATCTTAATATCATTTCACTATACATACTGATTCGCTGAGTTAAGGCTGTTGAAATTATTGACGCAAATCGAATTCCGTGTAATCTTTAAATCCTCGAAATGTAAATCCACTTTGATGATGAAATTGAACTTATTTTGAGAACCTGTAGTGTTTGTACTTGAGTAATTTATTTCCTGTAGTCGAATATTCCACTGTATGCTACCTGAAATTTTCAGAACTCTACATTTCAGCCCACTCATGCATCTCGATTTTTTTCTGGGGAAAATGGGCATTCTGCACCATCACCGTATCTTTCATTCTCCACACTCCTTTCACTTGTTCTTGCGTTTGATGTATGTAGTACCTCTGTTCTTTGTTCGACCAAGATTGGACAACCGACATCAACTCAAAGTATTCAGTAAATCTTTCCAGTGACCTTTTCCACTTATATTACCGTAATTCTATGGCCTGCTATTACTAATGTAATGATGAAAATAAACTTTTTCCTTTTGCAATAAGATCAAATGACCTTACTTCCTTGCCCATTCTTTTCGTGGTATGTGAAACATTACTTGTGTAACAGGGTTTGTTTCCCCTTATCTTTATTCATATAATAACCGCCTGTATAAATAAAAATAAATGTTTAATTGAAATGGTCCCATTACTACTACTACCTGGTGCATCAAAGAAAAACTAAATGTGAGCTTTTATCATTAAAACATAACCAGTCGTATGTATATTTCATCATTGTATGTTACATTATTATGTATGTATCAAGCATCAAATGGTCGTTTACAAAAGGAAACAATATTTTTACGTTTATCATGTAACGGAAAAGTAGCAGTATCCTGTCAGTTACTCCTTGAACTAAAAAATACCATCCTTGCTCACTGAGAGGAGATATTTTATCAGATTTATTTGCCATTCCACGTCTTGATGTATAGCATTATGTGGTGTTCTGAAACAGAGATGGAGGTTTTGATTACCAAAGTGGCCGTTGTGCTACAAGTAAAACCTGTGAAAAGCATTAAAATGTACTAACTAAATAGGAAAGGCTCAGATTACAATTCGATATTTCCCATGACACGTAACGCACTATATCATTTGGGGAAAACGTGCGGGCGGAGAAACACGGATCGCGCTCTTCGTATTTCGCTTTTCTCCAGTTTCAAGGTTGTTGTGAGTATAATAATTCGAAACTATCACTTTCCAGAGTACCGGTTGCAGCTGTTGTCTCTGGAATATTACGAAGGCTTGCACAATGTAGCTGGATTCTATGAAATATTTGGTGTGTGCTTTGGGAAAGAAACATCACGAGAGGAAAAAAATTGAATGCATTGCCTTTAAGCTAAAAAAAGTAGGGTTTGTGTAGTTAGTAAAGTGGAGGTTCTAGATGAAGTAGCTATAATGCCGTGGGTAAAAAAAATGTTTGATCTAGGCAACCCAACATCATCGAGATACTGACTGGCCTGCCAGATCCGATTTGCATAATGTCCTTAAAGCAGCAGACACGAGAGTCAACCACAAACAAAATGGTGACGGAATATCAAATTTGCTTAGACAACTTAAAAAAAAGTGAATGAAAAACAAGCTAACCCGACCGAACCCATGTAATGCAAATAAGTAGATAACATAAAAAGACGCATCCGAACCAGCGCCGTAACAACTTCCAGTGTCTCTGAAACTGTATACTTTTTTTAATTCCGTAAATTTCATTGTGGGTTAAAATTCGTTTCAATCGCTTTACAATCATTTTATTTTCTCCTACGTATATACAATACATATATCGGCAATACTACAGCATACATTAGATTCCGACTGTGATGTAGCTTGGAAGATATGTATGCATAAAATAAAATGTGATGAAACTGGACTTATGTAGTTCCAGCAAAGTTCATTTAGATAAGCCTTTTACTCTTGCAATCTCCTTATCTTTTTTGCTCCTGCTTTCTCTTCGCTCCTATAGTTGGACTTTATTTGTTTCTCATTCTTTCCGAATTGTTCAACCTATCAGCCTCACGGCGGGACTTTTCTCTGTCGTGGCTTTTCTTCACGAAACGAAGAATGCGATGTTGATGTTATTTTCCATTACTTCATTCTTCACTCTCTCCTATCTCCACCACTATCTGATTCTGAGCATACTGAAAAGGGAAAAAAAGATGGACCCAACTCAAGTCCAGCCAGCCATTGGAAATGGATGGATTATTGGGTCGAACGGTTGATTTAGCCTTTCTTGGTCCATCCATGGGAAAAATACGAAAGACTGCTGCTAAACGAGAAAAGGAAAGAGGAATCTTCTGTTTTCGATATATCTCTCTCTCTACATGTCTATACATGCATAAAGCGGTGATTGTCACTCAAGTGAAAGCTCCTTTTTATACTGCTCCGCTAGAGATTCTACAATTGACTTCCCCATCCTATACCCATAAAAACTGTACTCAAATTTTCTCTTATGTCTCGGCATTTATTCCACATTATGCATGTACATTATTTGTACATGCCCAAACACAAGTTGTTGTAAACATGTATGGCATATATGGCATATGTATATATTTACAAAATATTAGGTAGCGCTACATAAATATAATGCGCGTTTATGTTAGCAAGTGAATGTAATTTAATGCATTTAATATAATGCTCCCAGGTCTGTGAGTGAGTCTCAGCAGATATGTACTTCTCCTTGTACCGTACCATCGTCGGTGTCTCCTCATCTCTCTCCATCCTATCTCCTCAGTCAGTTTTATAGGTATCTTCCTCGACATGGGGTTTTCCTCCATGTTTTAACTCGTGTCTTCAGTCAAGTCACGTACTTTTTCTGATGGAGTTCGAGAGACGAAGAATGTTGGCTTTCCAACCTTCTCTCCTGGGTTGCTGGTGAACTGTATTGCTGTGTAGCACTATGTATTTTCCTTGAAAAATAATGTTCTTCATCTGACCATGTAATGTTAAAAAATCAAACATTTTTTGGCTTAATATTCCTCGTATATATAAAGATAGAGGGGAAGGTGAAAAGTAGAAATGAGTACAGATATGCATGCATACATGGACAAAATGTGAACAACATCTTCGCATGCTGTGTGGTGATGATTGCATTTTTCGAGAGTCATGTACAAAACAACCATTATACAACTACATCACCTTCCTTTTTTATTATTTATGCTGTTAGTACTCAAATATTATTCATGAATTCCATCAGGAACAGCGTAGTTTCTGTCGTCATCCTCACTGATAGAATAATATTACGTTTCTGTTGTGGAGCCAGAAAAAGAATGTGGTAGTGGCTCATGCTATTTTTTAATGTAATGAAATGTTCTGGAGGAGAAATGAAAAAATGAAGCCATGTAAAACGGTTGAATACCCTTTCGGTCTTAATACTCTCCAGTATATTAACAAAGGAAACGGGGATTGTCCTTTGACATTTTACACGTTCCAAAACGTATGAGCATTTAATTTTTCAAATTCGCATTTTATGAACGGCTATGGTAGCTTACAATGAGCAGTGCTAGTTTATATTATATTTCCCCTGAAAATTACTCTCACTCGAGAAAACCTATATTGTGTGAAATGGGATGTATGATCATTATGATGAAGATAGAAAAAATGCCTGGTGATGTCGTGAATATTATCACGCCTCTGGAAGAACTACCTTGACACGTCTTCCCTATAAGCGGAATTTCTGAAATCCAGCTTCACCAATAATAGCGCCAGTGTAATAACAGCACCAAAGCACCATCATCAACAAACCTTCCACTTGAGTTCACTTGAAGAGGCTACGTTTAACAGTGCCGATAACTGTCTAGTTCTTCTGCTCGCTAAACAACCCTCTGTAACCGACAACCCACAACAACCACTCATATATATCCTTCCGCTCATCTTTCCCCCATAAAAATACGTATTTCTATATTCGAAGGCAAAACTAGAAAAAAATAGGGGACGAAATCAAAAAGATTCATATGCTTTTATCATGAGACAGCGTGTCGTTGGTTTTCCCTTCAGTTTGCGCTCGTATCTATCAGAGATGCGATGGCGTTGCTCTCTCAATATTTGACCACCAGACCAACTTATTCTAGCTGAGCTGAAGGTTGATATATTTTTACAGATGAGGTGGGATGTTCCAACCGATATGCTCCAGTATGACATCAAGACTGTCCTCGGACTTTGCAGCTCCGTATATGCTAGTGGACGTATGCATTCACGCGTGGTGAAAACCATGATTCATTGTCTTTGGTTATATGAATTGAAAGGAGACAGAGGAAGAAAGGCGAACAAAAAAGTGAAAAGAACAAAAGCTGGAAATAGGAACGGGTAAACGGAAAACCTTGACATAAGAAGTTCAGTTCCAGTTTCGCAAACCATTTGTAGTGTATTTTCAAGAGAAATTTTTAGTCTTTATATGAATGGGTTACGCTACGCAATTTCAAGATGTATTATGTTCGTTATATGTTTGTATTGAACATATAATGCGTTCATGGTATTAACATGAGAGAAAATAATATATCTATCCAAACTTATATTCCTACTTTCTTGTAAATTGTGGCTGTGGTTTGCTGATTTTTACAATGATGTGCTTACTAGGGTGTAATTTTTATTCTTTTTCATTGTTGTGATGAATTATTTCTAATTATTAATTTCTTAGTTGAACTAGTTAAGTTATAGATGGAGTATTGTATACCTTACTATTACACGCGTTTAAAAATATACAAAACGATGCCGGTAGCATAACATTACTTACTTGTCTATTGCGAAAAAATCACAAAATGTGTAAAATATTTTGCCACCAGTTGCAGTAATTGAAAAATTTATTGATGTGTGTACTTTCGTGAGAAGACTTTACATCCGACGCACATTATGTGAATGGATGCGGTTAGTCAATAATTGTAAGGATTCAGAAATTCAGTCGGTCATGTAGCTGTTTTCCATTAGTCAGAGTAGGTACTTTTATCAATACATATTTGTTTTACCAACTAACCGAAGACAATGTGATCCCAATTATTGCTACATGCATTTCTCACAAAACTTGAACAAACGGAGGGAGAAATGTGTGTTAAGTAAAAGCTTCTAAAACTCGAATGTATAGTATGTCATCTTCTGAAAACTTATATCCCAATGCTAAAATTCTATATCAATGTGATTTTCTCGATCGTGTGATTGTTGTTATTTTAACGCTTTGCCCCTAAGACAGGATTTGCCCAACCTTCAAACGTGGGTCGTGAGTAAAAATCACTTACATCCATTATCTCTGTATTGTTTTTTTCAACGACATAATCCTCCTGATCGGTTTAACAGCACTTTGTTTGGGAAAACATTTCCCCCCTAAAAACCACAACTTGATATCAACTTTATAGAATTCCAATGAAGCAATCATGATGAAAACCTGACTGATATTTGATACTAATAATTATAAGATCCTCATATAGAAGCATTACGAACATAAGGATCTTGACCTTTTAAATCTAAACTAAAACCACCGAGGAAAGAAATCAAATAGTCCGTAAGCTCAGCCGAATGAATGGTAGACTACACAATCTCACCAGATTTAAGAAGGAAAATTCAACTTCGTGACTGTCAACTTATTTATCAGCATTTGCTCAAAGCAGCTTAACGACAGGTCAGATTAACAAAAGTATAAATAGACGAGGGAAAGTGAAAGCACACCGCGTGGGTTTGTTGGTTGATGGTGTAAAGCTAGCAAGCAAACATATTGCATTTTTATGTAGTTTTATAGAGAAAGCTCTTCTTTTGAAGAGATGTATATTCACTCAGCATGTTATTTACTTGCATGGATTTTCACGTTTCACGTTCATGAAACCGTATTATAAATACTTGTTTAGCAAAATCCCACCAGGTTTCCATTTCTTGCTCTTCTTTTCAAAGTTGCGCATTTCCTTTCATGTCCTTTATGAATGAGAAGGGTTATCACAAAACTGAAACTCTATAGCGCTACAATAATGAGACAGTTTCCACCTTTCCCGGATGAGACGTGTTTTCTTTATTTTTAACAGTTAAATAAAAAAAAGAAATACGATGGGTAAGGATTACATATTGTATTGTGCTGTATGATGGATAGCACGACGGAGTTCCCGATGCACTAGGAAGTATTTTTTTCTCTTTCTTTTGTGAACGTGTATCATTACCATGTCTGTCTGACAGTTGTCTCTAATGTATTTAACAGAAAGGGAAAATGTTGAACACATAAGACACTCAGCAAAAGGAACGAGTATGTATGTGCCTACATTGTATACTCAGACAACATAACATTCATATAACAATAAAAACGAAAGTGTGGACGTAGGCGTAGTAGTAACAGAGAGAGAAAAAAAGTTGGTTAGTTAGTTAGAGCGTCAAGAAGAACAAAGTCGACCAGGAGAAGAAAAGTGAAAGAATTCGAAAAACGCCAGAAGTAAGCAGAGGGAATAATATACAATAGTATGGGAATTTCCCATAAGAAAATGGAAAGTGAGAAGCAGTAAACGACATATATCCTCTATAAAATAACGATGATGGTGCAAGTTATAACAATGTATTAGAGCAAAAGAAAGAAAGTGCACGATCTTGAGGATCACATGCACTGCAGACATATGTGTGGAATGAATGTATAGAGACCGTTTTGTATGTATATCCACTATAGGTATTTATACCTAATAGTAACAGTAAAATGAGGAAGAACTCTGTGTAGTATGTACTAGGTGTGTTTTATTTTTTCCAACATGTTGATGATGATCAGATCAGAATCAACTGGGTAGGTCTCTTCGGCGATGCTCAGATGCAATACGTATGTGTGTCTGTCCCCGTCCCCTGTAGAAAAAAATAAGAACGAGTGGGGAGAAAGAAGCCTTCTGATGTCGTTGTCTTCGTGAGTAGCATAATATCAAATTTAGCTTTGCACATAGATTTCTCCCTCTTCCATTACGACAAGCTTTTTTTTCTTCTTCTCTCCCTCAAGAAGAAGAAGTACCTCTTTCTCTCCATATTTCCATGAAATAACAAAATTCACTTCTTAATTCCTAACAGCCTTGGCCTGTTAGAGTTCTCTTTCTGATGCTGATGATGATACTCTTTTTAGTTTACTTGTTAACTTGGCACCAATGAGAAGTTCTTCTTGGCTGCGCTCTTTTTTCCTCTTTGACGGAAACTTGGTTGGTTGGATGGTGCGGGGTTGGTGACGGTGGTGGTGGCACGACACTGGAGATCTTGTCTAGTTAATGCTTATAAGTAAAATAAGTAGAAAGTAAATGCAACTTTTTTCTTTCACATTTTCATTCTTGTTACTCTCTCTCTCTCTCTCTCTCTCTCTCCCTGCTCCTGGCAACTTTAGGTGTATAGACAAAAAAAGCTGTTTTCCAAAAGGAGTCAGAAGCAAGCCAAGATGACAAAACTATACATAAAGGTAGAAATCGGAATTAAAGTATTCAGAGAGAGGTCTCCTCTACTTCAAAAGGAAATTTGTTGCAGTCAATTCACTTCACATTCACATCTATCTCTTTTTCCTCCGCTTGCCTCCTCCATCCGTTGGACTCCTGCGTTTTAAGCCTTTACATAAGTAATAGATAGCTTTTAAGTACCTCACTCACTACTCTTTACTCCCCGTCATCATCATTATGATCGTCATCAGCAATTTCTAACTTTCCAGCCATGTCTTATCAAAACTCATCCTGGAGCTTCTCTGCACCCTGAATCTAAACACAGATAATATGCATGTACGTGTGTGTGTGAAGGTTCACAATAAATGCCTTATATATCCATGTTTTCATAGACATTATTTTCGTTTTGCACCATTAGGAAAGTGCTCATTGAAGATGATATTAGGGATGGAAGTGGTTGTAGGCCACAGACAGGACTTTTTGCAAGTGGAATAAGTGTCCATAAATGTTTTCTGACGAAGAAGGTATGAGAATACAGGGACTGTACAAGGCAATTCCTGAACACTCCTTCATACACGCTTGAAACCAAAAGGAAGCGAGGTGACTGCCAAAGAGATAATATGTTAGACAAGTTGACTCGGTGTTCACTCGAGCGTGAAATTTGGCTGGTCTGGCACAAGTGTCAAGCTCAACCCAAATACATTTATCTATATAAGCAAAGCTGACACCGTCCGTTGCACTTCGACATGATAATCAAAAATATTATGAAATTTTAACAGCTTGTGTTATGAACGATATTGCTTGACACGCGTTTTTCCCGTTTTTATTAGTAGTGTACATTTTGTCGTAGGTACTTTTTTATTTTACATACATATTACAAATACTGTATTAACGAGCAGAGAAAATGCTTTAATCAGAGAGCTCAATAAGAGGGTTCAACTTTTAAACACAATTAATTCAGTACTTTTGTCTGTAAAAATGCTCTTTCATTTTAGTTTAATTACTTACACTATACCTCCATTCGTCTGTTCGTGCTCGGGTAAGTTAAAAATCGTATTGTTGCGCTCGAGAATTGCAACCCGTTAAATTTTTGATCGCACTTCTTTTTAATCCTAATTTGATACACCAAGGCAGTGTTCTCTGCTAGCAGAAGGTACGTGAGGAGAGGATAGATGGGAAATATGTATAGTAAAAGCTTGATGCTAAGTGTAGAAGTTACGATTAGAAGGGTGAAAACCCTTTATGATCTGACACTTTATGTGCAGCATAATAATTGGGATTTTTTGTTTCCAAGTATTAGCATGCCTTACAAAACCAGGTTTTTTGGTTGAATTACAAATTTTGTGCTATGCTGAGTCAGCTTGAAAGAGAAAAAAAAACTTTTCAGTTTATTCTCAAACTTCAAATGGAAAAGTTGATGGGAAGAGACAGAATATGAAAACTTCAGTAGTTGGATTACAAACGAAAACGCGATTCATTTATTTACGTAGAGCATAAAAATTGCAACATCGTCCCGTCCAATAATCTTGAGAAGAAAAAAAAACTCTTTTGTTGTATACACAAAGGGAAAGCGTACAAATGTGAGTTGTGACTTTTTAAATTCATGTACATGCACTTAAAACGAAACTAACTAAGCAGCTACTCCTTTGTGAAATCAGAGTGGTTATGAGAAAAAATTATGCCGAAAGTATTATTAATACAGTGCTATATACTTTTTAAAAGCTGGTGATGTACTTTTCATGTGTACATTTCACACAAAAATCCAAAATGCATCCTTCATCAAAGCTGAACAAGAGAATAGAAACTTGTAAAACATGATTATAAAAAATGATTTTTTGAATGAGGTCTACAAGTCTACGCATCATCAAATCAGCATCATTTCTCCTCGTTTGAATTTTTTCTTCATTTCCCCCTTTTCAGCCTATTTGTAAGTTTGTTGTGAGTATTACTACATTAGTGGATGACTTGGCAGATTTCCATTTTCTTCCAGCCAACCAAGTAAACATGTTTTCGTCTTTAATAATATAATCTAGATTTCAACATGTTCCCGCTGAGCCTCAGTCCGATCTTGCACCATCTACTCGAGAGACAAATATGAAATGAGAAAGTGCAGTCATAAAAACTAATGAATTTTTTTCTGTAAAAATGTGCATACAATATAACAGGATTCCATACCAGTCTACCATATAATTTAAAGTTTCAAAAGAAAACGAACAAAAAAATTGTATGCATTTGTTTAACATGAAAATTGTAACGATTTCTTTCGTCATACAGAGATAGAATGTTTTTGATTATTCAAAACTTATTCGAAGAAAGTCAAACGTCATCCTACGTCTTAAAATTTTAAATGTTAGACTTTTCTACTTTTAAAATTGCGACATATTTTTACAGTCTTTATAAAAAGACTGTGAAACACCCAATTCGTATAGCAAAAAATATTCATTCATTTCATATGCGACCTTTTTTCTCGTGACTGTTTGAGGAATGTTCTAGAGAATATTCCAAGTACGCTACGCAAAAGGTAATTAGCTTCTAACAGCATTCTATTATCGCCCCAGTTTACCAGCGAAGAGCAACAGTTAAGGCAGAGGAGAAAGTGGAATGAGATGTTAACGTTCACAAATCGGCTATCACCAGACTCGTAATCGAGCCACAAGCGATAATATCACGTGCCCATTAACAATCCATTTCAACAGCAACGCTCGCGCAGCAAATGCACACGCATCGAGCAATGGAAAAAGCCAACAAACTTCCCGAAACAAACTGTCTCCATTAATCCTCCTGCTTCGTCTATCACCAATGCATTGCTTGCTAACTATTGCTTCATAATAATAATAAAAGTGAAAAACGTCGACAGGAAAAAAAATTCCCAGGATATTCCCTTGTGTGTACATTAGTAGGTTTTTTTTTGTCTTTTTTTACGACACTCATTCATTCCATTCTTTTTATCGCATTAAAAGCTTTCCCTCGCTTTCTCTCATTTTATGTCGATCTCCGGAAAGTCATTTCAAACTCCTTGCCTGGTTTGTGGGTGTGTTGTATGTTTGTAACGTAAATACGTATCTCTCATCTACGTCTATCCGAATCGACTGGATGAGCTGTATTACGAAAGAGCGCTATTAATAACCATCTCTAACAATACATATTTGAGACAACTACGCTGAACAGGGAAAATTAACCTAATGTATTTCATTACATTGAATGTGGACACGAGAATTTGACAGTTTTTCTATATAAACAGGATGTATCTGATGGGGATGATGACATATCACCAAGTGTCCAAATAGTTGACTCAGACGCTCAAGCATACTGACTGCATGCATTTGCCAAACCAACCAACCTTTACGAATTAGTTTGAGCCTGTAAGGAGTATGAATTTGCATAGCCAGTTGCTGTACATACAAAAACTACAATGTGGCATGCAAACAAGCATTAAGGGAAAGGCTTATGATGGGTAAAAATAGCCAAATTTAGCGTTAATGTTAATGTACACAAGCAAGATAATGAATACAAAATGAGTGACCTTTGATATTATGATGACCTACCAACCACCACGAATACATTGCTGCATCTCTACTACACAACGAATTTCGCCTCCTCATCATCAACTACAAACTTCTCCATCTCCACCCTCTCAAATAATGTGCTGGTAATTACACTATAAATATCCTATTTTCATCAGCGTCATTCTTCTATATAAAACACTGACAACAGCTCAAGCTACGTTGATATATAACGAAAGCGGCAGGCAACCTGTGAAGTAAAAAAATGAAAGACACTTCTTTCAACTCCACATTATTATTATTCTCTCCATTTGTTATTATGTCCTATTAAGAAGATAAGGAAGTGAAGCAGTGAGAGGTGTTGGCTGTTGTTGAGACTCCCTCACTTTGTCAGTTCAATGGCAGTTTTGGTTGACTTTATTACAATATATACTTACTACATATTATAGCGTAAACTTTTAGCTTATATAATAAACTAACAGCAAATAATACGAAAATGTATCTACCAACGCTATATGCGTGTATATAAAGTTGTTTTTGTTCAAGACGGAGATGAAAAGAAACAAAGAAAGTGGAAAAGTTCTTCTCAGGGGAGTATATAGAACAAGGCAAGTAGAGATAGAAGCACGGCAAACAGGGGAGATGTATGAATGCACCCATTACAGTTCAGGGAGTGAATGCACGGGAGCGTGAAATATGGATGCCCGAGACTGGAATAACAAACCTTGTGTATAATTCAGTGCAATAAGTAAACTACATTAATTACTATTAGTTTTATAGAGGAGCTGAGGTAGGGTAAAAAGAAAGTTGAATACTTATGGCTTGTTGTTTTCACTTCTTGCCACTGACTAGAGGAAGCTGTAAGGAAATACATTATGGTGGCACGGGTCACATAAGGAGCAAGTCAGCCTTGCAATCTTTCTTGGTTTAATGTTGGACTAGAGTACAACTCATTGGGAAATACATAGATGAATAGGCTATATGCCTACGCAGATGAAGAATATGTACTCCCCCAATTATGTATGTATGTATAATAAAGCATCATCCAATCCAGGTCGTCTCCCATAATTTCCATGCAAATGTAGGGATACTTTCAGATGACAAAAACCCGCTGCGATATAGCTTTTCAAGTGGAACTGGAGTGTGTGTAGTAACAGTAACGTAATGACGATGATGATGGTTTTACAAGTTTAGTTTTCCGTACTACTTTACAACGATGTTACATTTTGGCTCACTTTTTCATGTATGTAAGTAATGGTATGGTGGTGGTGGTGGTAGCAGCGGAGTGCTGATGTTGGTATATTATGTCGTTATATTACGCTTAAATAAGTGGCATATTATGCATGTATAGTTTAACAGTAATTTTGTCAGTTAGAATTCTATACATACTAATATACACCCACCGTTATAGTCTCCGACTCCACTTTTTGCTTACTTCTCTATAGCGCTGGAGGAGGAAGAAGGAAAACGCAAGACACGTTTTTGATAATATGCATTTTTATGGTCGTAATGTCCCATGTTCTTGTAAAAATGTTTTCCTTTATTACACTCCCCGCTTGCTACTTTATGCAAATCACACGAAAAGAAGCTTCCTCAGAAGGGAACCGAGAGGCACAGGAATGGATGGCAAGGGATATTGGCTCTACTAGCTGATTCTGCCTCTTCCGCCAGAGTTACCAACAACGTCGACACCACTTTACTTCATTTCTCAAAATGATGATCACGATGTTGGTCGGGTTCTTCTGATGCTCCTGGTGATAGAATGTACATATGGGATGAAAAAATGGAGATGGAACATTTACTCTCGCTTTACTTGCCAAATGAAAATAAACATTCACACATACACTAGTGCTGCTGTGAGTGCTATAAGTTCAGAGGAACTAAATAAGCTATACCAATTTCTTTTATCATATATCATCTCCAGCAATGTACATATGTGGTTGTTGTATGTAAAAAAGTATGCAATATATTTAATGCGAAATCTAGTTCTTTCTCTGCATTTCTAAAATAATGTAATTTGAAAAATAGTAGTGACATGTACATGTACTATAATAATATGTAATCTGTACTAGCAGTGCACTTCTCCAAAACTTCCGTTATTAATATGCTTAGTTTACGACTGTACGATCATACTTTTATAAGATTGTGTAGGTAATTTTTTGTTCAAAAATTTCCAGCATGCTGGCTGGAAATAAAAATTTTATCTGAAAATACATACACAACGAAAGATCCAGACGATACCCTAGCCAATTAAGAATTCAACTCAATGTAGCTCTGTAATATCTGTTTGTATCATTCTATACGTTGAGACCCAACCTAATACGATAATATTATAATAGAGGCTCTTGTTCCGACGAATTATACATTTGATATCAGTCCAGTCAAATTTCAACTGCTTATATTAGAAAATAGAACCGTTTTGGAACGAGGCTTTGAAGCGCGCAATTGACAGTATGAATCAATTCGAAAACGGTGCAAATGAGTAAGTGTGTGGTAACTTGTTTGTCGTTGGCTCCTAATGCTAAATGACTGATTACAAATTCGGCAATTTTAAAACGTGTGAAGTAATAAAACATTCCCTTAAGAACCTAAACAAAGCAGATAAGGAAGATCCTTTCTTTTTGACATGATTATGGCTATAGCTGTGAATGGAATTTTTCCCTCATAGATACACCGTTGTGAAAGAATCATGTTGTTTTTTATCCAGTATAAGTCGGTACGAGCAAGCTTCATCGGCCGAGACAACACGTATTTTTGGAATTCTCTGGAAGTTGTATTTGAGCACGATGAGGGAAGGTGAAAGAAAGAAAACATTGTCAAAAGAGCGTAATAATACCGTATAATATTGTTTTCACCGTGTATGTACTATGTACTCCTTTGAAGGTAAATTATAGGTAGTCTTTAGAAGCTGCCCTTACAGTAAGGGCCCGACTTTTTCTGTTAAAAAGTTTGGCGCACTGAAAATAAGAAAGTGTTCAACTCACACTTTCTTATGTTCAGTTCGGAGAAATTCATACTGAATGTGTTTTTCCACACAGAAACAAGGTTTTGTAAGTGCCACCATATGTCCTTCGGTGCCCCTCTTCTGTCTCTTTGCTTTCCTTTTGCTTTTTTCCTCTCTTTTCTATTCTACCGACGACAACATAAACTTCGTTTCTGACGCTGGAGAAAGTAACTTCCTCTCTTGGCAAAAATCTTATTACATTTTGGAACATGTGTACACTGAAAACTCAGATATACATCCGTATAGTTCATATTTATATAGGTGCCAGTTTTTGCTGTACAAACATTAGAATATCTCTACAGTTTAAAAAAATATTCATTTTGTATTATGCATTTGTAGAGTTACAAGCTAGCGCCAGCCGAGAGCAAGCCATCTTAAGACTGCAATGATATAATGTTCGTTGTGCGTAACCTCTATGCATGTGTGCATCATTATCAGCTTCATGTAGCGCTAAAACTGATAAACTGGAACACATTTACTCACTGTTAATACATTTACTAGTGCTTGAGCTCAGTGAGAAACTGTATATAATATGCATTTAGATATTCGAATTGACAATGGGGAAACTAGGTATGATATATATGGATGTACTCGTAAGAAATACAAGTACAAGTTAGTTAGATCCTGTGCAAGTTGAATAGTTTTAGTAGGCTGCTCTCTTTTTCTTATCCTCCGTTCTCAGCCAGCTCCTTCCTTGCTCCTTTTTTATGCTCCGGGTGAAGGAGTTTAATTAAGAAAAGTGATGGGCTGTTACAACCAGTTAGTAGCAGGGGCACGCCGCAGTAGTGGCAGCAACGTATATACATAATAGATTCCAGTGTAAAGCGAAGCAAGGAAGGAAAGTAAAAGAGGGAACAGAACAATGTACAGCGAAGAAGAGTAAGAGAAATCTTGTAGCAATAATGATAATATTTTGCCTTGTTCGTGGTGCCACCAACAAAACACGGATGCAATGCCAAATGAGCGTTAAACAGAAATATTTTCTTATTATGTATATGTTAGTCTAAAAAATTCTAGAGTGTCGAGTGCCAATGCAAAACTAGCACTTCCCTGCACGTTGCATGGTGTTGGCTGCAACACTTCATCTTACAAAACTTTCTCGTTTTGGGATTAGTGTGCACCAGTTTGGAAAGCGAAATGATACGGGATCTAGAACATTAAGAAAATATAAATGGTTTGCAAAAAGCAGTTAACACGATGTACCCCTTTGAACTGTGGTAAACACTCCAAAATGCGTAAATGTTTACTGTGCAAAACTGCAGTTATCGCATTTTGAGAACTAAATCGAATGTATGAAGTTATCCCTTGTCCCTGTTTTAAAGGTAAATAGATACAAGAAGAAAGAGAGAAATGTATATATTATGTACATATATAGCCATCATACAATTCATCCTTATTGACTATTAGCGGAGTATAGGTAGGTTCATCAGTTTTACAATTCATTGTTGGAAGTCGTAAACCATACATAAGGATACGAAATAAAATCCATGTAAACTCTTTTGTGTACTTTATTCATTAGATAGAAACTGCGTCCCAATTTCACCTACATTTCTCCAAAACTTTTACTGATGCACATTTCCTTTTGGAAAGTTATCAAGATTTGTATGAAAAGTCTTTTTACAAAGCCATAAATTCAAGTTAGCTGTGATATTATCTAGCGATATACTATTTAAAAGCGTTAGCTCTGTGCTTGTGTGTTGCTCGTTAGACTGAATTTTCTTGTTGATTCGTAGCTTACATGATATTGTCATCCAAAAGTGAAGGTTTCTGTTATCGCATGGTTTATCTAACATATTTACACGAATAACTATAATCAAACATAATTGAAGCAGCTATTCGTCTAGTAACACTCAAATAGGTATTTATCAATGTTTGTAAAATTATATCCTTTGCACACTCTTTAGCACTGATATCCATTTGCCACTTTCTTAGATGCGTTGCATCTACCTACCTAACACGATCATATACTTCAATGAGCTCGTAATAAATACAATTTATAATAGCAAAAAAAGAAACCATGTCATATGTGACGTTGCCTTTACACCTAGAGTTGTCTCACTAATCCGAACCAACAAGATTGAATACAAATCAATTTTTAATACTCACACTCATAAGCTAATCGTAGGAGCCAGTTAGAACAGGCTAACAAGATGGAGAAAGTGCATACTCCATTGTAATTTGATAGAGCTGCTTTGACTGTCAAAATACTTTGAAGAATTTTACAACATTGCAGTGACTGAAATTTAAAACTAAATGTGAGGAGACCGAGTGGGACTATTTTTAAACTAACTTCCTGGAAACCATCATTAGTTTGATGTCATTAGAGGTTCAACATCTTTACTGATCTAATAATATTTTTTTTGAAAAGAGTGTTCCGCGCTGCTGATTCCCTATGTATGCTTTTTGATATAACCGAAATGGTGTGGATGCATCATGCATGTTTCATGTTAATAGCATTTAAATGCTTTCACTGGTCGGTGAAAACTAAAGTATAGAAGTGAGCACTTATTCTGGAAAGGAAAAACAAAGTAGTTTGTGTGGTAAAAACACCACTTTTGCGTAATAGCATGTATGTATAATGTATATGCTTTGAAACTTACCATGAAATATTCTGTTTGTATACCGATATCTAAAATCATGTACAAGATATAATATGTTCCTAGTAAGAGTTTCCTTATTGTTATGTTTACGTATGTATTAATGGGGGAAAATTAAATAATTTTAAACATCAAACATTGTTTCGTTTCACATTTTATAATATAAAACTCAACAATATTATTTAAGGCTGTACTGGTGGGTAAAAATTTACACCACAAATTCTTTGCCTTTGTAAAATACACAGGAAGACGGGAAAGTAATTTTGAACTATGCAAATGACCGCATGGGTGCACTCAAGTTTTAAAAAGTTATTGCCTTTAGCTTTCTCAATTGCCTCTATTTATTTCATTCCCCAAACCTGATTTTACGGCCAATGCGTTCATAGTAAAGAAAATGTGTTGTGCTCGCTGCTCTGGCATTACAATTAAAAATACTGAACTTTCTCGGCCGATCTTGGAAACGTAGAAAATCTTAAACGAAAATATAGGCAAGGTAGTCGAAATATAAATTAAATAGGTAAATAATGATTGCAAAAAACGTGCTAGTCACATGAATAAGATAGGTACCCATACTTTCACTTAAAAACAAAACAATTCATGATACAATACAATACAATACAATACAATACAATACAATAGCGTACCAAAATGTTCCATAATTTTAAAAACTCACCACTTATTCTCTTCTAACCTTTCATCTCAGGATATAAATACTTTATCCATTCATTTTGGCATCCATTACTTATTCATTCATTCGATTTTGCAAAACTTCACATAGCTGCACTAGAGAAGAAAGAGCAATCTAATGATTTCGCTGTTTCATGATTTCCTCACAGTGTGAGGAAATTTTCCAAACTACTAGTCGCATATTATTTCCATCTGGTTTCGCCGCTCCCGTTCTCTTCGACAGCCTAACTGCACAATTTGCAAGAAACCATTACTTTTTTTCCCTGACAAGGAATTGCAGAAGTGTACACCATATTTCATTCCATCCTTCTCCATTCATCCTTGTTTCTATTTTCTTTCACCTGGGATATCGTGTCTCTCTGTATGTACCCTTAATCAATGATAAAGCGAAACAATAGGTACAGGTGGCAGGTTACTTTCCCGGAAAATGTGCTAAACCGCTCCAGAAAGTTACACGAAAAATCATCAGTCGTATGTGAAAGCCGATCCATGATGGTAACTTGTGGATGGATATACAGTGAACCTGCTCAACAGAAAACTAACAGCACTAAACCGTTGGTTTAAAGATCAGTGCCATTACCATCAGAAGCCCAATATATTGAACCAGCTGTTGGTATCCCAAAACTTTTATACGTTTGTAATGTATGAGATAACATTTATTGCAGTTGAAACGTTTCAGAATCTTACTTTAGCTCTCTTCACAAACGGCTCCAGAACAAAGTAGCATTGCATTTTAGTCCTGCTAGCGTTTGATCGAAATAGGATCATCATAGCATCATATATCATCAAGATGACGATGCAGATGTCAGTTTCCTCCGTTTATACATACTTACTTTAATAAATATATTTTTATATACGTTACACGTATTTATATGCATAATGCATTACATAATATACATACCTAAATAGTACAAGTTTATTTTTTATGGTTGGATAATAATATACATACCAATGTCGGGTAAAATAAACTTGTCCTTGTCACTTTTCATTACGGCTTACCACACTGACTCTACCTTTCTTTGTCAGAAAGAACATTAGTGGATATTATTGTGGCATTTTAATTTTGTGAACATGTAGTTCATGATTTTGTATATATTTTTATTGTAATTTTGCCGTGTTCCTGTTTCACTGATACATGTATATGTACATGTGTGATGATATAAGCTTGCGTTTGTAACGCTTCCTTTGCAACTGTTTTTGTTACACTTTTTTCTGCTATTTGTACTTCCTTTCCCACTGGGCGAAGGTTTGTTTGCGTTTCCGTCGCTTCCTGCAAGATCGAAAGAAGAAAAAGGGAAGATTCAAACCGCGACGTGGAAAATTACACCGCTGCTGTCTGAGAAATGATATAGTTTAGAATATCTTGGATGTCGAGGCTGAGTGAGTGCATGTGAATGTGAATAATATCTCATAACTGGGAGACCAGCAAACTTGGTTGCATTTTTCTGTGCATACTGCTATCAAACAGGAAAAGAAAAAGTGGGAAGAGAAAGAGACACACAGACAGATGTCTACATACAATGTGCAACGTAATGCAACAACAAATAAGAGTAACATCAACATTGTACATCAGAACAAGACAATACACAAAAACGTGGTGAATGGTGAAGAATCTTGGAAGTGGAGCACACAAAGTGAAAGCAGTCACCGCGTCATCAGTATCGCTAACGTCGAAATATTTGCTCTCCTATTTTGTTTGGCATTACAATCATCATAATAAAATGTTGTGCTGATTCATTTGTCTTTCCTGGGCAAAGAAAGAAAAAGGAGCAAAGCCAGGACTAAAGAGAGGGTTTCTATTCCTGTTATATATTATTGTTATTACGCCTAACTTATGATACCTAACATAACCGTAAGTAACAAAGCAATGTTATTACCATTACGATGATGATGCCTATTGCGACGGGGAGTATATGTAATGGAATAAAAAGGTTTTCAGCCTTGTTACTTTCATTTTCTCATTTTTCTAGTGTGAAATGTCTTCCTCTCTTATTGTGATGATGAGTATATGAGTAGGACTTATGGCAATGGTGGCGGAGAATCTTTTTTTTATTTTTGCTCTTCTTGTGGTTGGACAAAAATGTGAGCGTTGCACACATAGACGAACAATCATCATCGTCATCATATTACATTTATATACACATACGTCTAAGTCTAAAAATATGCTAGTCGATCCAAAGCCAAGCAGCTTTTTTGTCACCCTACTCCCGGTTTTTTCTACAATCACAATCACAATGCAATATGTATGTAATAAGAAGTGAGAAAGGGAAAGGAAAGAGAGTTACCCTTGTTGTTTGACTGTGTCTTTTTCTTCTTTTCTTTCTGTCAACTGGTTTCCTCTTTCTTCGTTTCCTTCCTTTTTTTCGTCGTCCGTTGTATATTTTTATTCCAGCTTAAAGATGGCTTTACTCTGTTAAAAGTTGACGAGAGAGTAAAAAAGAAGGACGGCTCATTCATATTATACAAAAGTGAAAGTCGTGACAACACCATTTTCCCATTTAGAGATTTTTCTGTATCAAAAAGAAAGCAGAAACTCCCTCAGCAGCTTTTACGTCTATACGTATATGAAATTCGTCCTAAAGAGGAAAAAGGACAAAAAATTCCATTTTCTTTCGTTTCCAGTAAGACGTTCGTGCTTTGCTTTATAAAGGAGGTATTTAAAAATACACTGTGTAACGGTATTCATGTTTGCACACTCCCAACAGAGAAACCATTCTATGTGATCTCTGTTTGTGTATGTGTTAAGGATGAGTTGTACAGAAAAAATGCTGTGAAGGGACTTCGTTTGACATTATCGTAAATCCTCCATTTTCTCGCTGCAACCAGTTATGTCAATGTATGTGTCTCATGCTTTTGCATTCCATATTAAGCTTACGTCAAAGCTAGATAAAACACAATGACGACGACCTGCTGGCAGTGCCAAGAAACCCGAGACAAACTTTTTTCGTACAACTCACGATACATTGAAACAATAATGATTCTGTACTCGCTAATTCTGTTAATTTTAAACCTTAGTCAAAACTAAATACAGAGCGTAACGAGTTATGTGCTAAGTGGACCACAGAGAGAGATCCCTTCCTAGAGATTATAGTTTTCCCCAACTTTCCGTATATATGCTCATCAATTTGATCTGAGAGTACTCGTCGAAGTGGCCAAGCAGTTTCTATTTTGAGAAGAATTTCTTGGATTTCTGTTCAAGTATTATTACATTTTTAGCCATTTCTTCTCATCAGCAATGTATACCTACTTAACTTTGTTTTCTCAAAAGAACGTGTAATTTAAGTACCAACCAAAGTTTTGTGTATAGTCCACATACGATGGGATGAGAGCTTGTCCATAATGATACCTTTCAGTAAATAGCTACTTTACCCGCTTACCAAAATATCTACGCAATCCCGCCGAGACCCGAAGTGTTTTTTCTTCCAAGATCTCAGACAATGATTAGTTATGGGGACAGTATAATCCGTTCGAGATGAAAGATCATTGCTTCTTTTCACACCATTCACCCACCCACCATGCAAGCAATCCTAACATGAACTTCACGTTTGCCGCACTCAAAAAGTCAATGCTTATAGTAATTGGACTTATGTATAGTCTTCAAATCTTCACCCCCTCTCATTTCCATTCAGATGCGATCTGATGCAAAATGTTAAGTAAAAGAAGCATATACGACGAAAATTATATTAAAACAACTTACTTCACTTTGGTAAATGCAGGAGCATGAATAATGTTTGAGCATATAACTTTGTTACATTTAAATACAAAAGGTGAGCAGGTATGTACGGCATATTGATTGCATTTTAAATTTGTATCACCAATCAGGCTAATTTAAAGTATTACACGAATCCATTCAAATAAAGTTACTTTAGGGAAAGGGCAGGCTAAATATAGTCTATCTATCTAGAAACCTTTCTGTATTGTACAACGAGGAAGAGGGTGCGTGGGGTGAACCAAAAAGCATCTGGCATGGAACTTACGTAACATCTAATCAAGTGGAATAAGCCGAAAACGAGGAAAGAGCAAAAAATGAAAGCGTGTACATTTCAAGAACAAGAGAAATTTGTTATCTATTACAACAACGACAGATTTCCTCTCTCATCTATTTCATTTGTTTGATTGTTTCTGACTTAAATGAACAAAAAAGAACTCCTGACTTTGTTCATTCCTTCATACACTCACCAGTCGGTCGGTACTTACTGGCTATTTGTTTCAAGCATTGGATTGGTAGAAGATACATGTTGTCGATCGGTTGAGGGGATCCTGGTTACTTTTTACGGTAATTGAATAAATGTGGACGAAGACCAACGGTAGACTCTTTTCTCATCGGTTCCTCTTCTGTCTCTCCCACTCTGTTCACAGTCAGCTTTTTTGGTCTGCTTTACTCTCTTCCATGGCCGTCTTTCTCTCTCCCTATTTTCCCTCCTTACTTTAGCAAATTAGCAACAGTAGTAAAAGCACAACTCAAGTAACTCCAGGAAAGAATGAACGGGGACTTTAACTGGATATTTTCCCTTGTTTCTATATTTCTTTGAAGAGGAAGGTTTTTCCTTCGCTATTCTTCTTTTGAGAAAAAAATCAGCAACGCAGAGAGGAAAATTCATGATGATGATAATAATAATAATAGGAAATAGCAGAGGAGGAAAGCATGTATACCCGTCCTGATCATGATTATACGTTGTATAATATATCGTTGTAGTTGTGCTGTGTAAATACAATAATAACTAAGACTTTAGAACTACATAAATACAATATAAGTAATAATGGACGAGATTTTTTTTCATTTGGATATAGGAGACAGCGAAGGAAACAAGCAAAAGACGAAGAATCCAGAAACTCGTAGCAAAGTAGATGATACAGCATAATAATGTGGAGTAGTAATAAGTGAGTCCACAACTTTTAGCGGTCTCGTGTACATTCCACGTCTTTGTGGTATCAGTAAAAACCTCCGTTCATTTACATTCACGTTCACATTGTATATAGCTGCACGCATCAATATATCCGCTCCCTACAGAATTACTTGTTCATATATACGCGCAGTTCTCGTCGTTGTCTTCGTCGTAAGAGGAAAATCGGAGACATGAAAGTCGTAACTCTTGGCACAACTGACAGGAATTTGTAAATTTTACTTGACTCAGCTTCAGTTTCCACTGGTTGTGTAGTTTGCCTACTAAAAAGAGGCACAGTGGAGAGAGTCCTTCTCTCCTTCCTCTTTTCCTTCTTCTAGCTGTCTAAACCTGAAGAAGAAGTATAGAAGAAAAAAAGATTTCCATTTCTTTTCCTGTTTCCAGTTTGCAATACTTTATACGTAGCATTTAACACCGATAAAAAGGATTGCATATGCTGTGTGGTTTCACTATTTCTCTATTTCCTCACCACGACAAACACACCATGCATAATATGTATGCGTTATGAAACAAAAGGATTCACAAGGGAAAAAATGGAACAGTGGCGGAGAGCAAATAGATATAAATATGGAGCAATATACAATTCAGAAGAAGGGAGAAGAAAAAAAAGGTTAAAAATGGACTGTGAGGTAACTCAAGCAAAAGGAAATATATGGAACGTGCTGAATCCACTGATATTTTTTCTCCTTTTGAAGAGTAATAAAAATGGAGTGAAAAAGTGAAAATAGATCTGAGCAAAAAGTTTTCTACTCGAGAATAAGGATGCATTCGGAGTAGGACACTATGTAAACCACAAGGAAATATTAACTGTTTCCGTATACAAATATACATGTACATTTCTGCTACCGAAGGATATTAAAGGATTCTAACTGTTTGTTCTCTGCTAGCTTTGCAGTAGAGCGAAAAAGAATAGATTTGCCTCAACAAGCAAATTCTTGTTTTATGGCTGTGCTTATAAGTTTTGTGTAATGGTAGATCATCATGCACGCGCACACACAAACAAGTATTCAAAGTCAAATCCAGATCGAAAAAGAAGCAGCAGAATTAGAGACGGGAGAAAGCAAAAAATAAAGCGAACCAAAAAAAACAGAAACGAAGAAACATGATGAGACCAACTGTATCTGTCTTTAAAATATGAGACTCATTTAGGTATTCTTGTCTTGATTTGCTTGTACAGCAATTTCTTTCCCACCAGGATATCTAGGTATGCACCTACGTATTTGTGTGTTCTTGGACTATATGCACTTGCATACATAAGTAAAGTGTAGAAGGAAGCCGATAACTATGGAAAGACAAGAGTGTGGTGTATGGTGGCAGTATATACGTTCCGACATACCTACATGTGTATTTATATAACTTATTCTTTTCAGCTCTTCAAGCTTTTCTTTCTCACTTTCCCTTTTTGTAACATTTTCCCTAAAGGTCTCATTTCCCTGTGGGCAGGGAGAGAGAGGGGGAAACCAAATTTACTCTGTGAATGCCGTCGTATATAAAACTACAACGACTTGAGTAGCAGAGTGCGGACCATCTAGTCAAAAAAGATCGCATATACTGTCATTCTGCATGTATGGTTATTTCTCTTAGGTAGAACGGAAGGGATGTAAAATAATATTTGTGGGATGCAACAACGAGGCATCGTGAATTTTGTTATTTCTTCACTGCTACTTTCCTTTTCGCCCTCAGACACTTCATCAACATAAGTACCACTACTACTACTAAATAGCCACTGCCACTACTACTATGACAAGGAGAAGGACTTGACAGCAAGCTAGGATGATTTTAAAGATAGTGCTTTAAGAATCCAGCAACCACATTTCTGTCCTTATATATTTTATTGTCACTATTATAGCAAGTCATTCTTTAAGGTGATGATTTGGTGTTGAGTTCAAGTTTCTGAATTGAATGAAGAATATACTTGCATCTTCAAGACATATGGTACAATAGGAGCACCATACATATTTACATACATTATAGTTTTACGATAAATAAATATAGTTGATGCTCACTTGACAGCTAAAACCGCTGCTATACT
The DNA here is from genome assembly GCA_004115045.4 of Sinella curviseta. Classification (NCBI taxonomy): domain Eukaryota; kingdom Metazoa; phylum Arthropoda; class Collembola; order Entomobryomorpha; family Entomobryidae; genus Sinella; species Sinella curviseta. The sequence continues at coordinate 62,737,223 of CM023199.3, read as the reverse complement.
TATGTTTATAAGATAAATACAATAAAGCCTTAGGAAGCGTCCATTGTTTCGTTAATTTTTCATTGTGTGTAGAAAGCGAAAGTATATAAGCCTCCCGAAGAACAAAAAGAAAGGAACATAAAAGTAGTAATGAGAGAATATGTACTGCTAACAAAATAAATAGTAATTGAGGCGACAGCGAATTAGAGTAGAATGTGCCTCCGTCTCAATCATTTAAACAAAGCCACGTTTAAGATTGTTGAAGAGATTCTCTCTCTCTCCCTTTTATAATTCATTAAATGCATGAATTTCTACCGCCCCGATTTTGTATATCCATTTTCCCTTGTTATTTCTTTACACATAAACTCCTTCAGAACGGTTGAAGCAGGCGTTATTCAAGCTTTTTCCTCCCATTTCATAGTTTTGGCAAGCTAATCATATCATTTTATCCCCAGAATCCCATATTATAAAGTCACATAGTAAACTTGCTTGTCCTTTAAATTTGGAAGAAGTTACTACTTCAGTTCTCACTGACAACTTTTTAGACGACCAGATTGTCAAATTATGAGAGCCTGTAAAAGTACTACGCGACTCTGTTATTACATGACTGCGTATGAATGAATAGTTGGAAATTTATTTCAAAGAATACTGTCTCCTTCAAGATGCATTATTCCACTGAAGTGATGACGAGTCTGTCGTTTCCCCATACATCCTTTGTGTAATGTTTCTTATGTATGCATGACAGTTTTGGATATTTCAGTGAATTATGTACTTATTAATCAAGAGGGGAAAGTCGTGAAGCACCGTGAATAGATGGGATAGACTTTTTGGTTTGCTGCAGCAACAAATTTTGTTGTTTGGTGGCAGTAGTAATAGTAAAAAGACATAATAAAGTGCGGACCAGTCACATGCTCCGAAACATAGGTATTCGGAGAGACAGCAACCAAGTATTAAACCTACTAGCATTTCTTGTGCCTTACATGAATTTTTTTTGTTTTTACCAAAAGAGAAAGCCCAGATGTGGTACTAATTCTTCCACCATTCATGATCTGGCAATATACCTACCTCAGTATATTATAATAGCTATCCACTCTGAAAACTACTGGGCATAATACATGGAGCATTTGAGCTGCAAGATTTGCATTTGTGCAATAATATCGGGAGCTGGAATAAAGAAGGTACACGATGTACCCCACACAGACTCGCACACCACCCAAGCTTCAGTCACTACAAAAGTACAAACACAGGCTTTAGCGGTGATGGCATTGGTTCTGTTTTAACTCCAAGTACAGTCAAGCCAAAACCAACTTTTCGTCTTTTTGAGATTTATAGTTTTAATTATCAAACCAATGTCACATTTCCCTTGGTTCCACTCACATAAGAAGACCGACGCAACTAGCTTTTACCGTCGTGCACAGCGTTTTATGGAACGGACCAGTTTGAGTAGTAGCAACACCAGTCCTATTACTACTACAGACGGGTTTCTACCGCCTGTTCTAAAAGATTGTTTGGGAGTCTAATGGATCCCCCTGTTTCATCTAGCTTGAAAAAGAATAAGATGAGCTTTAAGAGTGCTCATACCTATGGTTCAGGGTAAGAGGCTTCTTAATAATAACAATAACGCACTACGATACAAAATCTAAAAGAAATGAGGGTCCAAAATAACAATGCCTAAAAGAGGAAATGAAAGAAAGGTAAAATGTGTAGGGAGTCGGGAATACATAATAATGTGATGGGTACTAACTAACATGAGCTAAAGGAATTTTGGTAGAGCGATAAATGATGAAGGTGGTTTCGTGGGATAGAAAGGGGAAAGATAATAGTGCTTAACTAGCAGTTTCCCTTTTTGATTCAGTGGAGCCTACCCACACCTCGCATTACGGAACGCAAGGCTCTCTTTTCATTGTTACAAAAGCGTTTTAAATGTGCCCATGCAGGAGACATTACTCATTGTGAAAAGTCATTTTCTTGTCTCAAAAGCCACATTTTTACTACTAGATTCTATCTATCATGATTATCATTCATTAGCATTGAGTCATTGAACAAAGCTGAGACGACGAGAATGAACGAATACACCAACTGTGACTGTGAGTAGAATAGTTTGCGAAAAAAATTAACCATATGCAAATTAAAAAGGATAGAGCTCTGGTGGATGAGGACGGTGTTGAGAGAGAGAAAGAGAAAAAAAAGATAACTAAAAGATAACTTTTTCCATTTTCACTCCGTTTCGTGCCTCTATGTAAAAAGTGGCTTAGTCAGATAAGATAAAAGAAATATTCTAGTGAAGCGCTTGATGATACCGTAGCAGGGAAATTGCAGTTGACATGCGAAAAGCCATACTTTTACGAGCACGATCAAAGTAAAATAATATATAGCCTGAGAACTTCCAGACACCGCCACATGACAATTTCCAACAACCACCGAATAACGCTGTCTACCCAAATGAAGAAGTTTTTATATTCCGCTTTCTCTTTCAGTAAAACACGTATAGTGGCTACATCTGCTCCCTTAATTATACATGAGTTATGTATGTGCGAATATTTCTTCCACAGGATTGATACACTATATAACAATCCGCACGTACAATCCTACACTCAACGTTCATGCACTACCTGTATGAATAAACAAAAAAGTGGATGCGAAACATGCAAAAATGCTTAATGACAATGTTTTCATTTTTTTCAGTTTGCATTGTTCCTAGTATCCAAAACGGTACATACGACCAGAGCAAAAAAACAAGTCATTGTAAAACCGCGACTTCAAAAGGACCTTGATCATCACGACTTCACTATCCATCCAGAACCCAACAAGCCTTAAAACCCCTTCAACAAATTGAAGAGTAATCCTCTATCAAGTCTTGAATGAATAGACGTGTTCCCCCCATCGTTATTTTTAACCCAACCAACCTTAGTCAGACCGACATACGACGCGACGAAATCATAAAGGTGGTTTTGTTTCTTTTATCTAGCTAGATTAACATCACCACATGTAAATGCGTACAATCACGTATATGATGCAAACTGGAGAAAGTGTGGAAAGAACCATACCTCGCCTGTCGGTTCCTGTGAATTCATTCCAAGAAATACCTCGTGACTGTATGCTGTGTGTGCTTAGTAGGTATATGTATATATATAGTTCCATGACATATTCCTCGTGCTTGTTCTTTTCTCCTACTCCTCTCAAGGGACTTTTAAATCTCCCTTAATATTCCAATGTTTTATTGTTGTTTTCTTGTACCGGCAAACACGGTCCTTGTCTTCTCCTGTTACGATACGGGCTGTTGGTTGCAATGTCGTTGGTCCTTGTTCATCTCATTATTGCTATTGCCAGTTGCTGCGTTGGTGTTCTGGATAAAACACATTGGCTGGGGGACAAGGCGTTTAGATTCCGGTATATCTACTCATCGTGGGATAACCTAGAAGAAACTTACGGCATCCCCGACCGCCGATGGACTGTTACAGAAGTGCAGAAACAAAAGCGACAACAGAAAAACTGGATGATAAATACTGTGCCCGAAAGTAAAAGGATACAAAGAATATTAGTAACATTTCTATTTGGATGATTATTACTAGAAACTTGCGTTGATAATCTGTTCTTTCTCTTCTGTATTTCTACCGCTGGTGTACCTACATCTTTGTTCTCATCGTCGTCATCATTGCAATCATCCTTGTTGGCTTGGTCCTTTATTAGACCTTTTGTTTTTCACCAACTTGTTTGTGTGAATACAAAATAAGGAACACTAATCTATACACACACTGGAAACGGATGATTTTACTGAGTGTACATTTTGACCACATAAACGAGATAAAAGGGAGATGAAATGAAACAAAAACGTTTCCCGATTCCTTTCATGTAATTGTACCGATAACGGACAATAATGACTATGACAGTGACAGTAAATTATGGTAAGTTCTGTGGAATTTCACATATTGTGCCTACAAACAATGCATGTGAGTAATAAGGATGTTCTCAGATTATCTATCATTTACTTCACGTTATCCATAAACACGAATCGATGCGTTACGTACATACATACACGCAACTTATGTGTATAACTTTGCGGTAGGTATAGGAAGGAACCTTCCCCGTTTTTATTTTACCATTTTCTACATTTTATTGATGTCCCCTCCTTTTCCTTTCTCATATTATCCTATTGCTTGCATGTCTGAAGAGTCGACGTGGTAGTACTGGCAATATGAAAGACCAATCCGAAAATAACCACAAATCTGACAGAAGCTAAATCGCTTGGAAGTTTGTTGTGGATTATTACGTAATTCATTTCTATACATTTCCACTCTCCTACGATTTCGTTTGACAGAGTGAAGGTTATTTTCCGTGCAAGCATAAGCAGTGTAGACTGTAGACAAACTTAACAGATTGCTCTAGAAGTTTTGTCTTGAGCTCAGGGTTAAGAAAAGTTATAGTGAAGAGGAGAAGCTGAAAACTATAAAAATTGTACCATATAAAGTAGGTAAAAAATATAACAGATTTACCACACGACATTGTCGGGTAACTTGCAGAGTGAAAGTAGGTAACAAGAGGTATCCATGCACAAAATACCAGAAAGTATCAAAGTTATTGCCTTTCTCATCTTCACTCATAAGATCGCCTGAGGTAGTTTTCAGTCTCTACTAAACTGCATAAACAAAACCATATGCAAATATGTACTGCCAGTTAAAGTTATTTGCTTATCCAATATCGTTGTAAAAACAATATAGTGTCGAACGCAATCAGTCACAACCCAGATGAATAGACATAGCAAAAAAATATGCACTTGACAATAAATAATCTCATAATTTTTGCAACATATTTGTAAAAAGTATATTTAATTATTCATGATTATGATATATGTCATACAGCAATGTTCAATTAAGTAGTACATTTCAAAATATTTTAAACACATTTTCAACAATCTTGTATAACCAGAGAATATAAAAGTCAAAAGCAAGGACGTCAGGAACTGTGTACGTCACTGCTAGCATTGCAAGCATCATTAAAATGGCTCATGCTAATACTGTGGGTAAATATGTGACCATTTGAAAAATATATATTGCTTTCTCTTTTCCGTTCTAAGAATGGATGCCTTCCCTACATGCACATTAAATTCGTCGTCCTTGAGTTCTCTCCATGCGTTCCTTTCTCCTCCACCATGTTTCGTTTGTGTTATGAGGTACAATAAAGTAGAAACTCACAACAGCGAATATTACAGCGAGGAGTGGAGTTTTGCAAAACATGAATTCCATACCTATGTAGCTTCTGTATTTAATAGATGTATTTATTAGCAAAAAATGATGTTTTACTTAATGACATCTTTAAATCGTCATTGAATTTAAGTAGATAATTAATTAATTCCATTGTTGTACTGATAACCAGGAAGATTATTGTTACAGTTGAACAAACACGCTTCAAAGGATTTTACGAGCAGAAGGATTAGATAAGATTGTTTTGGTGGAATAGTTTTGAAATTGCGGTGTATTTTTATTTATTTTTTGAAATGGCTGCAAGTAAAAAAGAAACGACCAGTTTTCTCAATGTTCAAGTACGTGAAGCGGAGCTGTTTTAACTAGTCGGAGTATCCAACGTTGAGTTAAGTGAACTCGACTTGTAAAAGTGAAAGCACCCGAATGTGAATGAACGTTTCATCGTATTTTATGGCTCTCGTCGCTGCAACGATGTACATATTGCGCAATACACACTGTTAACAAAACCCATTGTCATTTCCATCTATACCTTTTTACTTCGTTCATGTTTATTATACCTTCACTTTGGATAAAATGTGATGATGATATGGAATTCTGAATTAGGCTTTTCTTACTTTCTCCAAACGAAACTTTGACTCTCCGCTGTCTTTTTATGTTGTTTGTCAGACTTGGTGTCGAACTATCTTTTTATATGAGACCGAAGGCGTATTCTCATAATCGTCTTGAACACAATATATATACACCTATATATAAAGGAGGCAAACATATTTACGATGAAACCACAAAAACCAACACCGCCTTATTCGGATCATCATCATTGTCACTGTGACTTTGCCACCTTTTTTGTGGTCGGTGGAGTGTAGGAAAAAAGAGTGAGAAGAGTCAAGTATAATAAGAGGATTCCTTTCTCTTTCTACTACCACATCTGAATTATTAGTTTTTTAGGAGGTTCTCCTCTCAATATCCCCTACTTTTTATGCTCCTTCATGCATGCGTATCTATACAATGAAAGGTATACCGTAGGGACATGTTTACATTCATCTGAAAGGGAGAGAAGTGTATGTAGTGTGGCAATAACAAGTGCAAAAGGGTAAGAGAGAGAGAGAGGCGAGGAACAAGTGAAAATAAAAATGCAGCACCGGCAAAGGTACGTTGTACCGAGTTGTTGTTGTGAGGAATAAAAGGGAGTTTTTAATGCATTTTCCCTATCAATAGCATTCACAATGTGGATTCCACACACTCAAGTAGTAAAGATATGTGCCTATATATGTACCAGCACGTTTTTTTGGGTGGTTCGAATCGTATCACATCACATCGCACACAAAATCCTCAATATGTAGCGGCTTAGAAGTTGAAAGAAAGAGGGAGACAGAGAAGAGCTGTTGTAATAATAATTCCAAGGCGAATGGGTGAAGTGAAAGCTTATATAGTCATTGTACATTTTATACTTTATTATTTACTCCATTTTATAGGATGAATGGATTTGTGGTGCCCGGAAATATATTACATACAGACTACTAGTAGAATACATGCATGAGCAAGTAAGCAAAGTGGATGCACAAAAATTGATATAACCACGAGCCGTCAACTATTGAATGTGTGTTTCGAAAGAAAGAGATAGAGAGGAGAGCTAATGCCTTATTGCTTTTTTCACAACGAAAGGGTGTGTCATTGCATCGCGTATATCTCTCACTCCCTCCTCTGTTGCGAATGTGAGCATACATAGTTTTGTGCACACGTATCTCTATGTGCATCCTGAAGAACAATGCAACATGTCATTCAGTTATCTATTCGCCTGTCTATAACAATATCCCTTTGTTCTTATCAAGTTTATATGTATGTGTATTCCGTGTTTTCATTGCAATTTGGCTCATAACTATAAAAGTCGAAATGCATGTGTGCAACTTGCACCAATAAGATTACTATAATAATATATTTCATTGATCCGGACGACCTGTGCTCTCGCTCTCATGTTCAGTCAGTTAACAAAAACTTTCGGTTCTCTTACGCTGCAAATAGTACAATGCACATATAAATGTGAATGTTTGCATTTGATTTCTTGCAAAAACTGGGATTTTAATGATTTAATTTACTCATTACGTAAATATTTTATTACTAACATACCTACACATTTTAGACCCCCATTTTAGAACTTATTTAAGAATTAATTTAATATAATTAGGTATTCAAGGGTAAAAGGTGAAGCAGTTTCCGGAGTTGAAACAATGCTCCTCGCACCTTTCAAATAAACTACTTAAATGCACAAGATTAATGTTCATGCAAACGGCAACCCATGCCCATCAACTACATATGTAGGCACATATATACATGCATGTCGTTCCCTTAACCAAAAGGGAAAAGTAAATCCATACGATACAGCTTTCTCTGAAGCTGATTTCACCTAGATATAATCTGATTTTGGCACAAAGGAGAAGAAGGACGTTACCTTTGAATTTGCTTCATTCCACAACTCTCCGTGTACATCCTTAAAATTGCTTTAATTTTCAGGGAACATGCACTTTCTTCACCAGGTACACGCTTTCATTTACCCTGACTGACGAGATTATCCATTTTGTACTTTCAGTTCATTGCATTAACATAACCAAATAAATATTCCAGAATGCAACTAAATGACTTTAGCAAAGTCTTTGATCACAGGCTGGAACATGTTGAGCTAATTTGTAACTAGCTTGTACTACAATCACAATGTAGAATTGCTTGGATTTCATTTCTTCCTAGTGCAATTTCATTGTCGATAAATTCGAGAAAATCGGTAAATTATTACGATAAGCCATAGAGAGACGATAAATTCACACTAATTTATATGCCTGCCGCTTCGTACAGTGGCACGACAAAATACCAATCACATCCACTGTATAAAGAAAGGAGACTTAGGTGCTTCGCGACGATACTAAAACGTTAACATCATCAGAATTCCCGAAGAGTTTGTCCGTCTTCCTCTATGAATTTGTTCTCTTGCTGAGTAAATGTACAAATATGGGGCACAGTATAATATGAAACTTGGTAATACGTCCATAAAGGAAGGACTTTCTTTGATCGAACTGACACGATTGGGTAAAAATATTCATTCTTTTCTCTGTCCGTCCGCATACTTCCATACGATATGTACTTCTGATTTTGATTTCATTCAATTTCTACCGATACTTGTTTACTCCGATATGTTACCATTTATTTTTAGACACAGAGCACCGAGTGTCCGCACTCATTCTTCGTAAATCGTTTTTCCATTTCTTTATTTTTTCCAAGCAATCACCACCATCACAATATTTTCCCTTCAAAAAATGGAAATATATAACCGACACTGCTCATGCTCATCCTGTGCCCTTTAACGGCTGCAGCCAAGGTAAGGCCTTCATTTTTTTGTATGCTTTGTAGTTCATATCCTTTATTTTGTCTTTTAGTTTCGGTTAAACAAGAAGGGGAACATCATCTAGTAAACTAGATGGGTGGTGGTTTGCCAAGAAACAGCAGCAAAAACATAATAAGTGTTCCTGCTACTTCATAAGAGAGAATGGAAGGAGGATGAAATTTATGTACTAGCACAATACTACAGTAAGTAGAGCGAATAAGACGGCGTTTTTCCATCGCCCTGTGCCCAGTCCAAACTCAATAAGTCTTGTGGCAGATACATATTGGAGGAATTTCAGATATAGAGTACCATAAGTGTCATTCTTTCTCACAATCCATTTTTTATGACAAGGGCTCTCAGAAAGGCCGACTAGTAGGATGAGCAAAGTGCCCCTGCCGTCACTTTGTTATGAGAAATAGATGAATACATTTATACTTGAAGCCAGTTATGATATGATTGTAAATGCTTCACATTCTGTCCTGGTTTCTGGTATGTTTGTACTATGTTAGCTACAGAATTGTGATATTATTATGTATTGTATTTTTGCCCAAAGCTATTTAGTGCTCCGAGCCTGAAGTTGAGTGTCTGAACAAAATCTTGTCATCAAACACCGATGCCCAGTTGATGCATGTGTTCAGGTATGTGGATAAACTTTCACCGTTTCGTATGAACAATATCCACACATATATATATCCGATTAAAATGTACTTTTAGGCATACAGGAACGACACACATAAGCAAAGTTATCGACTAATAAGTAACTGACAAAAGTTTTAAAAGTCATTTTGGACTCTAAAAAACTTCCAGTCGAATCTTTAATAGTTTGGTGTTTGTATTAATGTGTTTAGACAGGAATCAACGCTTTCCACAGTAAGGCATTTATTTCACAAATATCAATGATTTATATTGGACTATGACGATAAGTATCAATTATTGGGACATGTACTTTATCGCTGATGCCTAATATATATTACTTTCAGCGGATAGTTTATGGGCTACAGTTGCTACTGGAACGTTTGCCCAGTTAAAATGTTTGTCAAAGCTTTCATTACACGGTGTATTGACCGTCATCGCAAATGTATGTGTTCATTACAATGATAGTATCGTACTTTTTTTCGCGCACCCATACCCATCTGATGCTTTCCTTACAAGACAGGCTAATCCAATAATATCCAGTTAGTCAAGAAAACCAAGAGCAGGAAAAGAACATGCATACGTATTAGCAGTAGACAAGTCGAATCAGATATACGATGTACTCGTGACGCTGGTATGAGCAAAGTCACGTCACGGGGCACAATGCACCGAAGGAGAAAACACAGTGTTAAAGTTCAACGTATTTTGCTATCGTAAGTGAATGAATGAAGTCAAGACAAGAAAGAATCCAGTGAATTAAGTGACGAGAAGGAGGGTCTAACATAATAATGACAACAGATATACATTTTTGGAAAGGGCAAGTCATACTCACAGAAGCCTGGTCGCTAGTAATAGCAAACTAGTAGGAATTGTATAGAACGGAAAGCTGTTTACAATGCGAAAATAGGAACGATAGTTTTTCACTCGAAATATAATACACTTGCCTCAATAGAGTCACACAAAAAAGAGAAAACATATACATCCAAAGTATAAGTGAGTATCATGTAGTTCAGTTCATTATCAACCCTTCCAAAACTCATCGACAATCTCTATCCATTGGATAGTAGTCCAACCCTTCCTCTCTCTGTTTGAAGGAAATGAAGGATGGATGGAAGGAGAGAAGAGAGTTGGAAGTATCAACATCATCATAGACGACAATCAACCACCCATACACAATCCTAGTATTAGGTATATTATATTGCTTATTTAGTCTGCATCTCTTTATTTTTCCTCTTTTTTTCTTTTTTTTCCATGTCCGTAATAAAATTATGACGACTTTTTGACTCCAGCCAGATTATATCATGACATATTATTATACGAAAACCATTCCGAGAAAACAACGAGAATAGGCAGCAGCTTCCCGTCGTCGTCATCGTTGTCGGGGAACACAAAGTAGTAAAAAGAAAGACGAGTGTATGAATTTGTATAAAATATGATGGGGAGATGTTGAGTAGTAGACTTGAGATAAAATTGTGTGTGTATTCTATTATGCCTTTCTTCCAGCGTGATGCTACATAACTAAATCAGGGTCCTATTATATTAGCTTAGCATCAAAAGTGGTGTGTGGTGGAGGCAGTAGCACAGCGTGGACAGAAGACATGAGATGAACTGTGTAAAGAGCCGTCTTGTGTGTGTGTACATGTTGTGTGTACCACTTACTACAAATGCCGACGTAAATAAATATAGTTTGAAGTTTGCTTATACTCAAGTTATGTTCTTCTAGTTGATGATGATACTTGTTCGCTGGGGCATATAAATACCGACCGAGAGAGAGTCAGAAAAAATAAAGGAGGAAAAAATGAGACAACGGGAAAATATATAAATTCATTCTCTCCGCTCTATTTCCTTTTGTTTCCCCCATCTTCATGTCTCTCGTCTCTCGCTCTCTCTTGTGGTTCCTACGTAGTAAATTCATGTTTAGCAGCAGCTTAACAGCACATTTTTCTCTCTTTCTCAAGCTTTTTTGAAAATGGTCGTATGCAAGTATATTTATATTACTTGTATACATACATAGGTACACATATACGTACTAAACATATGAAAAAATGGCAGGCATCTCATAAGACGAGACTTTTTCCTGCTTCCTTTCCTCAGAATGTTCTTTTCGCATTACTTACTTATCTGTTTGATGATGGTACTTTCTCTTCATGTTCGTCCATATATTCATCGACATAATCCAATGTGTCGCATGGAATGCCAATCCTTTAATACTCTTATGTGGATGTGCGTATGATGCGATGGTGGTTGCAAGTCCCTTTCTCTTTTACAGCTTTTACGAAGAAATAATATTCAACAGTGTTTGTCTCGTTGTGTCATCCATACAAGTTGGGTGATATATGGCATGATGTGCTGTATCGTATATTATGTTCCTGTATCACATGCGTTTAGGAAGTATCGCCCAAGTAAACTTACTTTGCCATGTTTGTCATCCATGAAACATTATAATGCTCTCGATGCATACATTTACTCGGAAGAAAGGTCTGACCAGACATTACTTACTGAATCCAAAAGTGTGCATGCTTGGTGTTATTACTTCTACACATCTTCATGACATGGTGCATTGGGAATTCAAAATCTAGTAAATTATGGGCGTTACGCTTTCCATTTAATTATATCATCAGAATTTTTTCATCGTGGAATGCACCATCTAGCCTCGTTCATTCTAATATTTGTTATTTGCTCACATTTTTTATGAGGAAGAAAGACAATGTATACTATAGTAATTTCTCCTTAATTGACTCATTTATTGGTGATAGTAACTATAATATAGCCTGACCTCGTAAATATGATACAATATGAATTACAAATTAAAATACGAATTACCTACATAATTTCTCTAGAATTGCCCTTGTATGTACACACATTTGGGCATTTCAATTCAAAATTTACACAACAAAAGTCAACAATGTTTCTAGCATGGAAGAAAGCACGAGTTGTTATGTAGAATTTACTAAATATATAGTAGCATTTGGTATTTAGTGTACGTACATGTATTTACAATGTTTTAAGAGGTAAACGTAAAACATCATATTTGGCAAAAATATTATGACCAGTTAAAACGCAAGTGCAATGATGCCTAAGGAGAAAGTAATGAATTGTTAGGATTGTGCGGGACACGAATTATGACTTGAGTAGCTGCACATCACATTAAAGTTATCTTATGTGATAAGCTTTAATATGTGTAAACACATTAATTTAGCATTACCATAAGCATATACCTGCTGGACCAATTATGAAAATTAAAAATATATCTAAAGACACGGTTTATACAACATACAAATTTAGATATCTAGACAAATCAGAAATACTAT